>JAKTYO010000232.1:0-28749 GCA_030578735.1 Metschnikowia noctiluminum | reverse complement strand
AACGCCGATCTCGACGATTCTGACTCCGACGATGCTGGCTCTGCCATCTCTGACGTTGGCTTTTGCTTCAGCTTGGGCTTTTGCTTGTGTTGTTTAGCGCAATTGCACAAGTAAACATCCAGACCAGCCAGACTGAGACGAACTCTTTTCGGGCAAGGTGTCGGTTTCCTTTTTGTCCCTCTTAAAATCTCATCCCGTTGATAAAAGTATTCGATTTCAAACCTGTCCATAAGTTCTGATAATTCTACTACTGTCATTTTCAAAATTACTCGAGGTTGGTCAAATTCAGGGTCAGAAATTTCTAAGTTTTGTGGTTTCTTAAGTTTTCGCAAGACAATTTGCGCAATTGTGTCTTTTTGAGGTTAGTTTTAAATTCATAAAGAGTCACAAGCAGACCCAAAATGTACGTACTGTTCATTTTTGTTACTGTTTCTCTGATTTTGGCGAGAGCATGTCTAATTGATCTATTTTCAAGGGCAAATACGGATTTTTGAAGTGGACGCTTTGTTTGTTTACGTCGTTTGGGTGGACGATTTGGACGCGAGTCGTTCCTGCATTTAATCAATGTTCATGCGTCAAAGGATGCAGGAATCTGTATTTCTTTTTTTCCTTAGGTCAAGGGTGATATAGTGAGGCTCCTCGTAAACTGGCATGCATTGAAGGCTCGAGAAGAAACGTGGCGACGATAACTTTGTTGATTAATGGTGCGATAGAATTTCCTCAAAAAACAGATTTCCAGAGCCCAAAAATTCCTTGAGCTAGTATGCATGGTGGGTTTTGTGTTTTTATTTTTCTCCACTTTGTGGGCAAACTGAGTTCAGAGTCCGTGCGATCCGACCGTATGGAGGCTCTTTAGTTAGGTTCAGGCCCTCAGGGTTAAGAGACTCCGACCTTTGACTTTCGCCTAGTGCTTGCGCAATTTTAGCACTTTTTGCATGTTTATGAGCTTAAAATGATCGTATCGCTATCTGCAGAAAGTACGATGAGCTGTCTAATAAGTTCAAGTTTGCATTAAGAATGCTCCCATAGCTCTAACTCATAGCTCTGCCATCGACTCATGAAACAGCTTCTGCCATTGTGCCATTTCCTCGTATGCGCGATATTTCGCGGCCAAAATATTAGATTCCCTCTTCCCGCTTACTCCTTGTTCTGATAGAGAAACAATTGACCACGCACTATACTCGCCCTCTACCGGGCTCATCTGACCTGAATCAGGTATGTGGGGATCCATTGAGAGAGCGATACCTTGACTTCCCGCAAATTTGGTATCGGTTTTCCGCTTGATGTAGACACGCGAGCCGCAGAAAGCTGTTCTGGTTAGCATCTGCGTGAATCGGGTATTTTGTGCTTGCGATCCAGATATATAGACATTTGACACAAGCCCGCATGTTTCAGATAGCCGCTGACAGAGCTGCTTTGTTTGAAATACCAAGAACTCCATGATCAAGTAATATTTTAGAACAAGCACCTCTAGAGAGAATTCCGTCATTGAGCACAGAAACGAGTCACGTGATCCTGCGTTGACTCCATCCACAGAAACTTCGCCCATGCGAAAATCACCGTAGGGACTGCGATTGCCGTGCTTGTCCCCGTAGTAGAAGTAGTGACGAGACAAAACAGTCAACGAGTGACCGTATTCTTCTTCGATTGCGCGTGCACTACGCTCGAGAAACGGAAAAGGAGACTCCCCAGAGATGATTTTTGAAAACTCGTCGAATAACTCAGAAAATAACTGACCCGTTGCCGGCTGGCCAAATGAGTAGACGGGCGACTCCAAAAGCTGCGAAAAAGGGCCCCAAAGACCGGCGATGCTCAGTGCGCGACTTTGGTCCACTGACGCAATGAAACAAGTCGAAGTGCCCGCCACCATGAGAAGCGAGCTAGGCGCGGGCGCATCAGTCGCGGTATTTTTTGCATCTTTGGGCCTGGCTCTGGGCCTGGCCCTGGCGTCAGTAGCCACCTGCCCAGCCCACCCAGCATAGCAGTCAATACATCCATGGGCGACCAACAAATTCCTTATTTCTCCAAGCGGGGTGCCCACAAAAACGAAAGGATTTTTGGCGTCATATGTGTTCGGCGTACAGCAGACACGAGTCGAGATTTCGAGCATCTGGAGTATGTCTTTTCCCCACCCTTTGACAGAACCATCCATGGCCATCAGGCCGGACGCGAATGAGGGCAGATCGTTCGCGAGACATGGCACCAGGCCATCGGCTTGGTATCCGCCCGCCAAAAACACGTACGAAATCCAGTCGTAGAGCTCGAAAACACAGATTTCGTTTTCCCCAGTCTGGTAATTATTGTCGATCCATTTCAATTTCGCGATGCCCATTTCGGGCGTGACGGTTCCCCCAATAAGATCGAGGGCAGTCTTAGGTAATTTGTTTGCGACCCATTGCGCCTCGGCCCGCGCCCTTGTGTCCATCCAGACTATTACTTCCTCGCCCGGCAACACCAGCTTAAAAAAACACCGTCCATTTCCATTCACGACCCTTTGCATTACCACCATCGAACATGTAGCAGCCACACAAACAGCGCTAGCTGGAGTTTCATGAGCCAAGTTCTCTGGTCTTTCCTCTGTAGATACATCTTGTCGTAAACTTGCTTGCGCCTCCGGGTTCTCTGTGCATGTATTTGCGAGGCCCACAACAAGTTCGAATTTGTCCTTGAGGCCTACTTGAGCATCCCTCTGAATGCTTTTGGTTGTAGTCATCTCGCTAGATGTGCCGCCTGGTTCGTTTGCTGCCAGATTGTCGGAAAGCCGATGCTTCAAAGAGGCCTCTAGGTTTCTGTTATAAACCTTCACCATCAGCAAGATCTGAGTCCAAAGAGCAACCCCGCTCATTGTGTGTTTGTTCCCATTTTTCTTTCGCTCGAGTGGCCTTTCGATGTTAACATCGAAGTCCGCGATCCCTTTGCGTACAGACAAGCGCACGGAGTCTGAGCCAACGTCGATTCCTATAAAGTTCATTAGAAGAGCCTGAGATAAGAAACTTTAACCTACGGACTGCGTGCGAAAAGACTCAAGATCAAGTATATCGTGATACGCCATAAGTCGAGAATACGATCACATGACCGATAAGAAAGCTGTGAAATACACTTGAAGCAAAGTCGGATGAAACAAAATCAATTCCTAAAGATAAGTATATGTAATAAAACAAAATATTTGAAGCGGCACTCAGAGGCCTACAATAAAAAAATTTTAGGCGCCGATGGTGATCTCAGAACCTTGAACGGCTCTCCAGGTGCTCACTTGGTCGGAGCTCAACGTGCTGCCAAATTGGTAGCTAGAGTCCACGACTTGGACGTGGATTTCGCCCTCGTAAAAAATGACAACAGCCTTCATGACATCGTCGTATGGTCTGGAGATGTAGTCACTCGAGCCACCTCCGCTGCCGCCTTGCTTGTCGTGCAAAGCAGTCACCATCTTGGTGTAGTCGTTCACGAGAACCTCGAACAAGTCCAACTCGCCACATCCGGAAGTCCAGCATGAAATGCCAAGATACTGGCCAATTCTTGGGATCTTTGCGTTCAACAACCAAATAGCAGGCATGTCAGTACCGGTTTGAGGCAGGGTGGAGCTGTCAGAGGGCATTTGGAAGGAAAAGACCATGATTTTCTCAGCACCAGCGAAAGCATGCATGGCAACTGAGCCGGGTCTGTAGTATCCACAGTCGTATTGCTCGGAGCCGTCGCCACACTCAAGACCAGACCAAAGAGAAAACTCGTTGATCGACTTGATCGTCACGTCTTGCAAAGGAGTAGCAGAAGAAGCAGCACCAGTATTGTCAGAGTTGGCGTAGGAAAGAGATAAGCCCCATGTTGAGGACCACACACCAGAGCCTCCACCACCAAAGTTGTTCAAGACAGTGAGGTTCGAGGTACTTCCTGGAACGTAGTGAGAGGTTCTTACCCAGTCACCGACATTGCCAGTGGCAGTGGAGCTAGCCAGAGATTTGGAGGCAGAAGAGGAGGAGGATGAAGAAGAAGAAGAAGAAGAAGAGGCAGCGTGTCCGGCGCTGGAGCTAGAGCTAGATGCAGGGACCGAGCCGGCGGCAGCAGAAGAGGCGCTGGACTTGACCGATGCAGCAACAGGACCGGATGAAGATTGCACCGCACCAGTCGACGCAGACGTGTCCTCAACGGGCACAGTTTGCGTGATTGGGTCACCGGCCTGGTTGACGTACATCGTTTGGGTGACGTACTTCACGGCTCTCTTCACGTGCTTGTGGTGAAGGTGCTGCGTAGTGGAGCAGTCATCCTCCGCGTCTCTTTTCTTCTCCGCGTCTCTCTTTTTGTCGTTGGAGCCGCTGGCAGGGTAGTATACGGCGAACTCTTGCAAGTTGATCGGGCCTCTAATGTGAACAGACAACTCTTCGTCAAAAGGGGACAACGGTCCCAGAAAGGAGCTAGTGGCGTAAGAAACGGCAGTGTTGTCCTCGTTCATGCTGACAACATCTTGGTAAGAGCCAGAAAAGCCGACATTCTTGTAAATAAATTTGTTTGATTGATCACAGTAGTAGTAACCATTTGCGTCGGTGCAAGAGGAGGCAGAGGCGGAGCCCACCAAGGCAGACGCCACACAAATGAGGGCGGTTAACTTCATCGAAGGAGTGAAACAAAGTTGGTTTAAAGGAATGACTGGGGTTAGGGAGTAAACTGAAGAAGAAAAAGGAGAAGAAAAAGGAGGACGAAAACGAGACTATGTAAATGAAATGCGAGCTGCAGCGAGACAACAGCCGGGCGTCCGTAGTGGCCCGCCAGCAATCTGGTTTTCTCGGCATGCCTGCTGGTGAATGCGCGTTTCTGTGTTTTCATGCGAGATGCGCTACTTGTGTGCAGAACACATTTCTTGCGTCGGTGAATTTGCACGCTATGCTTTTTGAGACGAGAATGAAACACGGTGCGTGTGTGTAGAATGAACATCCCCCTTGCCATGATATCATCACCTAGTCTGACAAAGTTCCGCTTTCTTGATGGAGAGCAAACGAATAAGACTTAGGGGTCTGAATGGCGAGATCCTTTGAATTCATAGACCTGGCTGTTAACAAACTTCTGGCTCTCACGTCTGGGTGTGTACATTTGCATTGCACAAGGCTTACAGAATGCCTGCTTATAAAATACTTGATCGCCTTGACGTTTTGCACATTGGGAGATGAGCTTGAGTGCCTTTTGATCTGATGCTTTTTGCATTTTTGCAAATCAGTCCGCTGCCCGGCTTTCGTTCGTTTCTCCACGTGAACACATCACTCCAACCATAGAGTTGCGCGTCCTGTGAAGTATTTTGTTTTCGAAATCAACTTGCAAGGCGCGGTGATTAGCCGATTCTCAACACACACGAAACGCGCTTGAAACAATGAGAGAAGTTATAATCGTGCAAAGATTTTGTAACATGCGCTTCTCTACCATAATATCAAAACGCATGACACCAAAGGTGGGAATTATGACTCCAGAGCTTTCAAGCTTTATGTTCAATCTAGGCTCTTATTCCAATACATTATCCTGTTGCGTACTGAACAATAAGATCGACGCCTGCATGTGCGCGTTCAGCTTTGCACCAGAGAGAGGCTTATTATTGATGCGTCCCAAAAATTTCGGTCGAGGCCTTGGTGAAATTGACATTTGAAGCTACAATCCTGGTGGCTCAGCAGTCATTGTAACCTATGAAAAGAAGAATATTGCCGTTTGAGCCTTCAACGCCCAGAACAAAAACAGAGTCAATGGTAGATGTGCGAATCCAAAAATATTCTGCGACTCACCTCCTTCATGTTTACATCAACGCGTCATTAAAGTTTGGAAGTACGCAATTTGTTTGCAAGTTCTTGCGATCTTTGCAGTTGATGCATACGCCGGTACGCACAATCGCGCTCTAGAACTGCACAAAAAATGTGTGCCCAGCCTTGTGTGTACGGTTGCCCCTATCAAAATAGCGCGAATCTAAGTCAAAAGGAGTAAATTGTTATCCCAGCGTTAGGCGCCGCATCTTTCAAAATGAGAGCTAGTTCGCGCACTAATTATATCGCCAATGCTCGCGACGGTATTCGAATCTGTGCCCTGGCCGAATTATTACAAAAAACAAAAAAATCACTACGCTTGCCACGCAATTGAAATATACAAAAAACATTTTGCGAGACAGAAATGAGCGCCTTGACCGACAGTTGTGAAAGATATTCGGAAGAGTCTTCACACAGTAGCTTGTGGGGCCTGCTATTTCTATTTTATTATGAGACAATAGGATAAGAATCGGGTGGATGAGAGGCTGTACAACGTGATTGTTTCGCCTGCTGGTGGCTCCATTTGCTACGATATTCCATTAGACGGCATGGCTTACAGAACACAATTCGATCCAATTTTACCGTCTCACGAAATTTGGCGGCTGATAAAAGAAGTCCTCATGAAATTATACCGAGCTCTGTGGCAAAATAACCTATCGTGGATTGTATGCACATTGCTAATGAAGTGGATCGAGAGCCATTTCGAGTCTTCGGAGCGTAGTATAAGTTCTCCCAAATCTTTTCGTGCTTGCTTTATAAAAAAAAAAAATTATGTATCATTTGCGAATTTTTTTGTCACTCAAAAATTGGCTGTGTGGTCTAACTAACGTGCGCTTCGATAAGTTCAGAAGCTTTTTGAGACGGTGTGCTCAGATGTCAAAAGATAAGTTATTGCAGTGTAATTGTTTGCATATATCTTCACTCAAAGTCATACTCCAAATTGATTGCACGCCTGAATTAACCAAATGATTTCCCATCGTCCTATCATTAATGTCCATGATCACATGTTGTGCTGCTCGTCAACCGTGGCCCCAAATTCTTACTTAAGCATTCCCGCTCGAAACGACATACAGCTCGTCCCACTCACGTGACAAGTCCGAGGCACGCGGGTCGACCGTCGAGCTGATTTCGTTTTCGGATCAATCAACCCGGCTTTTATGCACTCTGTTCTCACGGCAGTAACATGTCGATTCTAATATTAGCATGTTCACAAATCTTTCCTCAAATTCTGTACATCATTCGTCGTAAAAACGTGCATACGTCTGACTTTGTTCTCATCTGCGTCATCTAGAATAGTACTCATTTGTTTTACATCAGGTCAATTTAGACTGAAGACTGACATACACCCTGCACACTCACGAGCAATCATCAATGTCGAGTAAACACTCGCAAGTCAACTCGCCTGAGTTCAACACAGGATATTTTAATCCATATGAACCGCGGGCCTCGCCGTCCAGCGGCTTTGGCCTGAAGCTTGCAGTCAATCCAGTTGCCCCAGCTTATCAGATGCTAGATATGGTCTCCAAAAACTCAGCATACAGCATGAAAATAGTCGTTGTTGGTGATGGAGGTTGCGGCAAAACTTGCATGTTGGTCAGCTACGCGCAGCAAAAGTTCCCTGAGATCTATGTGCCGACGATTTTCGAGAATTACGTGACCACTGTAAGATCGCCAGGAGGAAAACACATCGATTTGGCGCTTTGGGACACGGCTGGTCAGGAGGAGTACGACCGTCTTCGCCCTCTTTCTTACCCAGACACTGACATCATCCTCATATGCTTTGCAGTAAACAGCTTGGTCTCGTTGCAGAATGTCAAGGATACGTGGTATCCTGAGGTCAATCATTTCTGCCCTGGAATACCTGTGATACTAGTGGGCACAAAAAATGACTTGGAGCCGACCATTGACGATTCCATGCCAATACAAGTCGCAAAAGATATCAACGCCGTGGCATACATCCAGTGCTCGGCCAAAACTATGACCAATGTGAAGTCGGTTTTCGATTTCGCCTTATCTAAATTTCAAAAAGAACGCGAATTGGCCGAACAGGTCGAGAAGCTGAGAAATAGACTCTCGAGGATTCGTGGCGGCCCTGGACATACAAGAAATAATAGCTCTGCAAGCTACAAAAAGGGACATTTCAAAAACACGTCAGTGAACTCGAGTGTTTTACTTGATGCGCCATTGACTGAGGAGCGGTACGACTCAAACCCATACACATCAACGCCATATCAGCAGAAGTACAATGAAGAAGAGTTCGCATTCACCCGAAAGAAGAAGTCGAAGAAGTGTACAATTCTATAGGCGCTGACGAGAGAGTGGACATGCATTAACAGGCCAATTGTTGTGAGCATCTAGTGTGTAAAGTCTAATACAAAATCATTTCACATGGTGCGCATGCGCGCACGCTGAATTTGCAAGACTTTCAGAATCCTTGTTGTGGCTTCATTCATCTTCAGGTTCAATTGGATTTGAAAAATAAAAGCAAACAGAATGTAATGAACCGGAAAGAATTGAACGAATTGAAATTAAAAAAAAGGAACCAGAACCGAACCATTCAATCACGAGAACATTCTCGGTGAACTCCCATGACTCAAGCAGCGGCCTACATCTTTAATGTGCCTAGAAATTTAGCATGCACCCGCGTCTTTCGCGTGCTAACATTTATTGGTGCCCTTTGGTCTCACGCGAGTCTCATCAGCACACAACACTCTCACTCACTGATATACAATATATTCATCCGACTTGATTCTATCTTATTCAATTAGATCCAAAGCATTGCATACACTCAAATTGCATAAGCTGATATGCATGAACCCACGGGCCTGGAATTGTCGACACTTCTCAGAAGAAATAAGAAAAACTTAGCTCTGACTGCCTCATCAATTCATGGATCAGTGCCAGTCGTGCTGGACCTGACCGACTCTATTAATCTCAAAGATGCCGGGAATCAGCCAAACGATCATTACAAAACGCGGCTTTCTTTATGGCGCTACACGCTACGGTCATGGTGCTTACCAATTGTACGAGAGGAAACTCAGGCGTTGGCCAAGATCCAGGAATGTGTCAGAACCCCAATTCGAGACGCCTACTTTGCGTGGACAGCGAATTTGGCCTCGCATACTTTCTATGTGTTGATGCTTCCTCCGCTGTTCTGGTTTGGCGCCTCCACTATGGGCCGTGATCTTGTTTTTGTGCTTGGTATGGGTATCTACATCACAGGTTTCTGCAAAGATCTACTCTGTTTGCCTCGTCCGAGATCTCCGCCACTTCATAGAATTACTATGTCGACGTATACGACACAAGAGTATGGGTGGCCCTCGTCACACTCAGCTAACGCGACTGCAGTCACGTTAGTGCTTCTATGTAAGCTTCTTCAGCTGCGTGGTGAAATGAGTCTGGTGTCTTTATTCCTGCTCGTGATGCTTTTGGCATTGTACTACTTTTCCTTGATCTTGGGCAGACTATATTGTGGTATGCATGGCTTCTTTGACATCTTTACAGGAGTTATTATAGGATCGGGGCTCTTTTTTTTCAGATATATCTATGGAGAAGCTTACGACCAATGGCTCTTGTTTTCGACTCGAAACAACTCCTGGCTAGGTATTTTTGGGACGATTTTCATGATTTTCGCAGCTCACTTGTTTTTGATCCACGTGTACCCTGAGCCCGTGGACGATTGTCCGTGTTTTGACGACTCCGTAGCCTTCGTTGGAGTGCTTATCGGGCTCGACTTGGCACATTACTTGTGTGTTCTCACTCACTTTTTCGCTACAAGAAATGAATACGGTGATCCTCTTTTGATCCCATTTGATACAAATTGCGGTCCTCTCGTTGTTGCAGCAAGATTCGGGCTTGGCGTCGCATTGGTTATAGCCTGGAAGCTGATTCTGAAACCGATTATCTTCACAATGCTTCCCCCGCTCTACAAAATGATTGGGGTCAATCTCCCACGGAGTCATTTCATCTCGACGGCGCATACGAAAAAATCAAATCGGCAAGTGCGGAGCCAGTCGCTCTCGAATATGAAAAATGAGCCTTTAGCTGACTTGGACTCTGTGCTCAATCCTGTCTCGGTTACGATGTCTCCTGACAACGATATTGACGCATACGAGCTACTCGACTACCAGTCTAAGTGCCATTCTAGCGACAGTCTCCCAGTGAAAATAAGTGGGGTTTTCAGACCTAGATACGACGTTGAGATTATTGGCCGGTGTATAATTTACGCAGGCATTGCAGTTATGGCGGTTTGGGGACTAGGCTTGGGCGTGGTGTGTTTGAACTTAATTTAAATGAATGAGCCGGCTCAAGCAAACAATACTTGCCTTGAAAGGAAAAAAAATAACGAGACCAATCATTCGAATTTTGCCTCAATAAAGGTCTCCTGTTAGGATGCGAAATGCTTATCATTTATGACCCGGGCCTCAATTCCGTCCAATAGAGCGCAGTATAGTCTCCATCACGTAAGTGCGATGAGGCTGCAGACAAGACCATCGCAGAAATTATAGAAACTGATATCTTCAGTGTTCGATTTTCGGCCACACTTTCGCAAATACAATCCTCGACTCTTCGCCGTTATCAGATCCCGTTCTATATCTTCTTAAATAACAAATCAGAAAATGTCACCCGCCGCAGCACAGGCTCAAAGCGCTGATATGCCCTCAACTCAGAAGCCCGAGCAAGAAAACCAAGCAAGTAAGAAGCTCAAACAACTCAAGAAATATAAGAGAAAATACAAGGCCAAGGATGTGGAGCCCACGGCGCCAATGGGGGTGTTACAATATGAAATCAAAGAAATCTTAAGCGAAAATGAACTCTCGATAGAAGATATCCAGAATGATATGAAGGAACTCCTCAATGACCCTTCTGTGGAGCAAATGTACCATCGCAATGTGAGCGACGTCAACATTTTGCGTCTTTCTTCCAATGGAGATGGTCTCGCGCTCATACCACACCCTGCTAATTCAGACAAAAGACAAATCGTGATTGTACCATTCGGATTGCCCGGAGATATCGTGACCATTCGCGTGTTCAAATCACATCCATTATACGTGGAGTCAGACCTACTCCAAGTTACAGAAGCTTCCAGCGATAGAAACGATGAATTGATCAACTGCAGGTACTTTGGAAAATGCTCGGGCTGTCAGTATCAGAATATTGATTATGAAACCCAGCTAGAGTTCAAAAGACAGACTATCGCCAATGCCTATAAATACTTTGCCCCTAGGCTCTCTGCGGGCGAGCTTCCGTCTATCGACAAAACTCAGTCTTCTCCTTTGAAGTACGATTACCGTACAAAACTCACTCCACACTTCAATGTGCCCAACAGGATCCCCACGGACTACAAGAGACCACCCATCGGTTTCGGAAGTAAAGGAAGACCTACGTGGCGAGAAAATGTTCAAGGCGGTGATATGCTGATTCTCGATATCGAAGAATGCTCTATCGGCACTGCGATCGTGAATCAAGGAATGGCGAACGAGAGAAGCCGCTTTCTTGGTGAATTCAAGAAATATAAGAAAGGTGCCACAATTCTTTTGAGAGAAAACACGCTTTTGTCTAATGAACAGGGAGAGTATAGTGTGGATTCGGGGTCTGTAAATACAGAAGGGGAAATCTCAACGCTCGAAGTCGAAGTTGATGACAAGAAACTTCTCAAAACATGCGTGACCAACTCACGTACCGTGGTCACCGAATACGTGAACGGATACACATTCGAGTTCAGCGCAGGTGAGTTTTTCCAAAACAACAACCTGATATTGCCAATTGTGACAAATTACGTGAAAGATAACTTGAAGATTCCCGGATCGGGCCCCGATGACGAGAACTATTTGGTGGACGCTTACTGTGGGTCAGGTCTCTTTTCGATCACTTGTCTGACTGGTGTTTCTAAAGTGATTGGCGTGGAAGTGAGTGCAGACAGTGTGAAATTTGCAGAGAGAAATGCCAAAAACAACAATGTCGAGAATGCCAAGTTCATTGTGGGGAAAGCCGAGGAGATTTTCAAAAATATAGATACCCCAGCAAACCGCACCTCAGTGATCTTGGACCCCCCTCGGAAAGGGTGTGACGAGGTGTTTTTGAACCAGTTGAGCTCCTACCACCCTGCAAAGATTGTTTACATAAGTTGCAATGTTCATTCTCAGGCTCGTGACATCGAATGGTTTATCAATAACACGGATGCCGGGAAGGATTACAAAGTTGAGAGTGTAAGGGGCTTCGACTTCTTTCCTCAAACCCATCACGTGGAATCTGTGGCAGTTTTGAGCTTGAAATAAGATGTAGGCTTTAGGGTAACATACACATTTTCATTCAACAGAATCCGGCTTGGACCTTTCGGCCAACTGTGATTGACTTACGGCGGCATCGTCTGTGGGTGAGACTCCAGCGATATCGATAACCAACACGTAGCATGTTGATTTGCACCCATCATTTGATGTAAATGATGAGACTTACAATAAACAGAATAAGACAAGGCTCGTGCTAACGATCATTGACGATAAAATAGCTGACCTCTTGTTTTGTTTTACTTGAAGCCGACAAATTTGTGAAATCACGTCTTAAATCCTGTTAGCGTAGCCAGTATAATTCCACAAGCAGCTTTGCAGAAACAGATTAATTAACCTCTACTAACTATTTACGCACGGCCTCGTCACATGCGAGGAGAAGAAGCGGTAGGGCTTGCGCCCTATTTCTTATCTGCACTCCTTTGAGCAGTGCCGCTCTGGCTTCTGCGTGCACGTGACTTGGGTGCTCGCAGCAGACGAGTTTGAGGAAAAAAATTTCCATGCTCGCTCTTCCAACATAACCATACATCATACAAAATGGAGAACGATAAGGGTCAATTAGTATGTCCAAACCGCATTTGAATTGTGTCCAGTGAAGGGATATCGTCAAGACTCATTGATATTAGGCTGGATCATCTGGCCCAGCCGAAATTGGAACTAAAGCATATTACTATGACCACGTCTTGGTTGAAGCGATCCACGTCAAAACTACGCCAGATTTGTTTGTGAACTAGCAATAAGAAGCTTCTGAAGCACAAAGGAAAGAACAATAAACACAGCGTTGATAAGCTTTAATTTTAAGGCTACGTTACGATCATGGGCATCTGAGCATTCCTATACTCCACTGGATCCGAAATACCCATCATTCGAAGCCAAGATACTAACTATTTCAGGTCGAATTGTACGTGCCAAGAAAGTGTTCTGCTTCCAACAGAATCATCAAGGCCAAGGACCACGCTTCCGTCCAAATCAACATCGCCAACGTCGATGCTGAGGGCAAAGCCATCCCAGGTGACAACACCACCTACGCCTTGTCCGGCTACATCAGATCTAGAGGTGAGGCTGATGACTCTTTGAACAGATTGGCTCAACAAGACGGTTTGTTGAAGAACGTCTGGTCTTACTCCCGTTAAGGAGATGTATATCTAATGACATATAATCTATTGTGAAAGAAGCTTTAACTTGTAGACTTTAACCCTTATGGTCAGTGGACGAGCTTGTAGCTTGAGCGAAATGTGAGTTGGACGTTCGCATTGAAAAGGCAGTTGTATTTGCAGGGATTGAAATTCACTCACTTTTGGTCTCTTGGTTCGCTTCCTCGTCACCTTGTCAGTGTAGGCGAACTATTTAACAACTTCGCACAAGCACTAGCGTATAGTTAGATATACCTTTCCCAATCAAACTTGAATAGGACTTTTACTTCCAGCCATCATCATATCACGCTCTAAGCTCGTTTACATATAATTCATAAGGCACGCCTGCTAGAAGATTCAACCTGGTGGATCTCCTCGCGCCCGTTCCGCTAGCTTAGAACCACTTTGGGTGTCCCCTCCTCCTCATGTGCGGCGCCCACCTCATGTTTATGCACGCGCTATTCCCCACCTTAAGTCTCACTCTCCAGCTCTGGCGAATGACCTGAAAGCCCCACACAATCCGGCACCTTTTTTCTTCAGAGAACTCAACACATTCTTTTTGGAGAGCCACGTCGGTCGGAATAAAGAGTTCGAGGGCAGTTCAACAACATAAAGGCTTGATCGATTGAATCAAGACTCTTCACGATTATCGGAATAATAACCTGCGGGACCGAAATTGTAACAGCATTCAAGGCCTTCAACAACTGCCCCAATTACGCCTCGCGCAAAACTGCAATTAAACATGTTTGCGGTTGCCACTCTACTCTATGACTCGAACTACTTGCCCGGTGCGCTCGTACTAGGTCACACTTTGCGCAAAATAGTGCCTTCTAACACAAAGCTCGTTGTACTCATTGATAAGAAGTGTTTCACTGCGCGACAGCTTGGACTTTTGGTAAAGGTTTGGGACGACTTGGTCGATATCCAAGTCACAGAATCGTGCCTTCATAAAAAATTGAAAGACGATTTGAAGCGGCCCGAGCTCGCAAAAACATTTACAAAGATCGAGTTGTGGAACCTCCCCTATGAAAAAGTATTGTATCTCGACGCCGACACTTTACCTCTTGAGGGCCGCAGTCCAGTCACAAATCTACTCAAGCTTGATTTTCCTCGCGGAAAAATTTTAGCAGCACCAGATTCTGGGTTTCCAGACATCTTCAATTCCGGTGTATTCGCCTTGACCCCAGACAAAGATGACTATGCAAATCTCTCTGGGCTCGCGAGCTCAGGTGGCACCCACGTCTCTTTCGACGGTGCAGACCAAGGCTTGCTCAATCAATATTTCAATTCAAATCCTGATTGGGTTTCTAGACTCTTGCAGTCGGGCAGCATCGATGTGAGCTCAGTGGATACTTTGGGTTCTGGAAACTGGATACGCATACCGTTTTTGTATAACACAACCCCCAATGCGCAGTACCAATACTACCCTGCTCTGAGCCATTTCGGTTACCCGCAAGCAGCTGGTGCTGGCGGTGAAGGTCTGAAAGTCTCTAGTTATCAAGGCGATGAAGCCACAACCAAGGTCTCTGTATACGAAAATATCGCTCTTCATCATTTTTCAAAAAATAATGCAGGGGCCCAGGTCAGCGTTCTTCACTTCATCGGAGCATCAAAGCCATGGAACAACGAGTCCTCGCCTCTTTTCGAGAAGTGGTGGACGCAATGGTATGAGTTCTCAGGAGGAAGACTGTTAGATCTGGTTATGGGGCACCAGAAGTATCCTGCTTCTGTAAAGAAGTTGGAACTTCCATCGGCGACATATACTTCATCCCAAACTAAGCATATGGCCTCGCCAGCAGAACTCTGTGATCCTTCCAATTACCAGCACTTGAAAACTAACATCGGGCTTAGCGTGTCTTGCTGGGATGCGACAAAGGAGAGTCCACCCAAAGATGAAACAAAAACCTCCTCGCTTGGCATCGATCAGAAGCCATTCAGGAACAAATGGGATGAGACTGAGAAAATTGACGAAGCGAGACAGCATGGACCGAGTGGCTCACACACAAAGCAGCGTGTTCTTGAATTTGCAGGTCATGTCAAGCCCAAAGAGAATGGCTTCCATAGGGATCAAGCTGCAGAGCGCGTTTTTGATGAGCTGTCTGATTATATACCTCGTCACATTTTGATGACGGGCGAAAACAACTCCAGAGCTAATAATGAAGCTGAGTCCACGTACTCACGTGCTGAACCTGTTGAACCTGTTGAAAGTCTCGAAAATTTACTCGCTAAAACCAGAATCCAAAATCAAGACCTAAATGTTGAAGCTCGTGAGATGCTGAAGAATTCTGTAACCAGTGTACCCAAAATCTTTCCATGGGAGCACAGAGACATGAAAGCTGAGAGGGTCTGGGAATAGGCTTCTACTAAAGGTGCGAGAGGCCGTGAGCACAGTAAACGATCAAATTTGAAACGGTTGCGCGTGCCGAGAAGTAATCATCAAATCCCAAAGATATGCCTCAATCATTGATCCCGGTAAATTGCTTCTTTAAAGCTGATACTCGTGTTTCGTCAACTTCAAATTCAGGCGATCTGGGCTTGAGAACTTTACGCATAATTCGCAGCCAAAGGGGAGAGACGCAACAACCGAAGGCCGGGTCGCACGCCACCTGGAACCTTTCTTTATATGACCGCACCGCGGCAATAAATTAAGTCGCTCGGACAAATAATTGAGGCAAAATCATCCCCCGGGTGATTGGGCACATTGATTCTTCTCATCAATCTTTAGTTAATCATTTTTTGACACAATGGGAGAAGGCATCTTGAAACAAGATAGAGTGCTGCAGGTCAGACTTTTTTCAATCGCCAGGAACAAACAATTATCGACATGCCATCGAGACACGCTGGGGGGTTTTCGGGACTCGCTCGCGCTCGCGATGGCCCCTAAATTTCTATTTTGGAGCGATGGTCTGTGTAATATCACACGGCCGCCTCAGTAACATCCTTGTCAGGCATCTACGTGTAACCCTAGTTCAACACAAATTCAAGTTAACGAAAATAGCAGTTGGTTGACACATTTAAACTGTAACAATCTAACGAATATTTCACCCCAATAGTGTATCCATCCAATAGCTGGAATTGGCCCGATTGTCTCCTTCAGCATCGACACCACACCACAATAGGCGGTAGGGGTTACCCGGCAATGAAAATTTTGCTGCGGGCCGGAGCCATGCAGTTCGCTCCTCGCAACGCTCAGCTGGTGCGGATCGAAAAAAAAAAAATGTTGAGCCAAGAAGTAGTCCCTTCAGACAAACCCATTTTTCTTCAGAAAAACATCCACCAACATGTCTAACGGAATCACCGAAGTCGACGCTAACTTGATCGAGAGTAACTACGACAATGTCGTGTACTCTTTCGATGATTTGAACTTGAAGCCCGAGATCGTCAGAGGTATTTTCGGTTACGGTTACGAAGCTCCTTCTGCCATTCAGCAGAGAGCCATCTTGCCTATCACTGAGAAGAGAGATGTCTTGGCCCAGGCTCAATCCGGTACTGGTAAGACTGCTACTTTCACCATCTCTGCTTTGCAAAACATTGACGAGAACGAGAAGGCCACCCAAGCTTTGATCTTGGCCCCAACCAGAGAGTTGGCTTTGCAAATTCAAAACGTCATCTCCCAGATCGGTTTGTACTTGAACGTCTCTGTCCATGCATCCATCGGTGGTACCTCGATGGCTGACGACATCGAGGCTTTCAGATCCGGTGTCCAAATTGTCGTTGGTACTCCAGGTAGAGTCTACGACATGATTGACAGAAGATACTTCAAGACCCACAAGGTCAAGATGTTCATCTTGGATGAAGCCGATGAGATGTTGTCTTCCGGTTTCAAGGAGCAAATCTACAACATCTTCAAGTTGTTGCCAGAGACCACCCAGGTTGTGCTTTTGTCTGCCACCATGCCTCAAGATGTGTTGGAGGTTACCACTAAGTTCATGAACAACCCAGTCAGAATCTTGGTTAAGAAGGACGAGTTGACCTTGGAAGGTATCAAGCAGTACTACATCAACGTCGAGGAGGAGCAATACAAGTTCGACTGTTTGTGTGACTTGTACGACTCCATCTCTGTCACCCAAGCTGTTATCTTCTGTAACACCAGATCTAAGGTCGAGACTTTGACTGCTCAATTGAAGGGCAACAACTTTACTGTCTCCGCCATCCACGCTGACTTGCCTCAACAAGAGAGAGACACCATCATGCAGGAGTTCAGATCTGGTTCCTCGAGAATCTTGATCTCCACCGACTTGTTGGCCAGAGGTATTGACGTCCAGCAAGTTTCCTTGGTCATTAACTACGACTTGCCAGCCAATAAGGAGAACTACATCCACAGAATCGGTAGAGGTGGACGTTTCGGTCGTAAGGGTGTTGCCATCAACTTCGTCACCAGCCAAGACGTCGGCATGATGAGAGAGATTGAGAAATTCTACTCCACTCAAATCGATGAGATGCCAGCTGACATCGGTACTTTGTTCAACTAATTTTCTTGATCAATATCACTTTCGTACATCTTATTAGCTTTTGAATGTACATCTTTCCATTGTATTCGCTTAGTAGTGCCACTTCCCGTCATTTTCAAAAGAATGTTACGACCACTCTCGAAGCTTTCATATCAAGTTACTTTGTTGAAAAAACGGCCTCGAGGAACTCACCAAGCTGAGTTTGTGCATTCGAGACCCGGTATTATTGTGGTGTGCCAGAACCCCCTATTAGGACATAATGGGAAGACCAGCAAAGTTCGAACCTCGCATTCGCTTCCACTGCCATGCCCTCACTCGACTGAATTCATCGAGGACTATATTACCTTGAATCGATCACACTCGTTTGTTTCTACTGACGGGAGAGTAGAATGCTTGACATGTTGTCGCGATGGTATAAATACCGTGAAACTCTATAATAAAACCTAACTAAGCCATTAACTAAATCCGAAAGTATTATTGATAGTTCGGAATCTCCAAGTGCAAAAATGGAGTGTTTGTTCCAACAGCAGCATGGTAGGCTCCATTTTCCAAATCACCTGCTGAAGTAGCGATATTCACGTATGTTTTGTCGCTAATCAACTCATCTTCACCATATGTGCCAAAGCCAGCTTTGACCAATCCTCTTCTTATCCATGGGGAATGAATCCCGCTAAAATGGAATTCGACCTCTCTGTCCGCGTAGTTGTTCAAAGCTCTCCTTAAGTCAACTAACGCTTGCACAGAAGAGGTGTCGATGGAGGGTGCACAAGAAAAGTCGAAATGTACAATTCTAAGTAAGGGTCTTTCATCTGGTTTTACATCTTCCGCCTCGGCTTTTCCTTTCTTGAAGAAATTCCACCTCAATGGACCGGGATCATTCCATGGTCTATCACCAGCAGATCCACCTGTGTATGGTTTTCCACGACGTGTGATTCTCTTTGCTTCATCGCTGACTTGGTCAATGAAGCCAGACGCATTAGGGTAAGAGAATGACTGAAGTGGTCTGAACACAATCACGCCAGGTGGTGGTGGAAGAACCTCGACATCGTGATTTAAGCTTTTCTTGGATAGAGGTACCCATCTCGAAACAAATCTGACGCTTGGGTGATCCTTCGCAAGCTGATCACTGGAAAGAACATTCTTCTTCTCATAAAAGTCTTTGACCTTGAGCTTGCTGGCATCTGTGGACCGATATGATTCACGAGATAACACTTGCTGAATCTCAACGTTCTCATCAGAGCTGCCGCTAGAGTACAGATCGTCTTCTTTGAACTGAATGACTGGATTCACAACTTCAGCAACCCGAATTCTTCCCAAAAACTGACCGGTTGGGATGGCAGTTCTGAACAAAAGAACAGCAGCCGAAGCAGCAATGGCGAAATAGATACCGTTTTCAATAGAGGAGAAGACAGTGATGATAACAGCGATCAAAAAGATGCCACAGTCAATAGGGTGGACCTCCCATAAGTTCCAAGTAGATCTCCAGCTAGAAAACAAGTCGGACACGGCATGGATGATGATCGCTGACAATGTGGCTTTTGGAATGTAGTAGAACGCCTCTGTCAAGCAGTATAAGGCCAACAAGACCACACAACCCGTGAAAATACCAGCAAGAGGTGTTCTGACGCCACACTTGGCTTTCAAAGCAGATCTGGAAAAAGAGCCTGTCGCAGGGTAAGCATTGAAAAAGGTACCGATCAAATTATTCACACCGATCGCAATCAACTCCTGATCTGGGACAACTTTGTAATCGTTCACTCTTCCAAAAGACTTGGAGATAGCGATATGCTCCAACAACAAAATAATGGTAGAAACAGGAATTTCAGAGGCCATAGCGTCAATGATACCGTCTGGGATGGTCATGACACCAACGTGCTTCAACCCAGAGGGCACCGTTCCGAGAGTCTTGATCGAACTTTTGAAATTAGACTTAGGGCCATTGAACTTCTTCAACTCTGGATGAACAATACCCCATGCAATAGCTGTGGCAACGATGATCACGATGGCGTTTCTCAACTGTTGGAAGTAAAAAAACCACATCTTTCTCTTGGGATACCTCTTTCCCAAATACTCGCACAGAAACTTCCAAATATACAAAATGAATAAAGGAATGAGGCCAAATGCAGCGTTGACATTCGTCAAGGGTAACTTTTTCAAAGTAGCAATGACTGTGTGGAAAGATGAGATCTTACTGTTCACTGAGGAATTGTATCCCATCAAGGATGGAACTTGGCCAGTGATGATGTTGAAAGCAGAACCAGACATAAAGCCCATGACTGCTGGCATGGAGATAAATTCGAGGATAAACCCGAGTCTCAAAAAACCAATACCAGCTGCGATACCACCACAAATGAGCGACAAAAACGTGGCAATCTCGGGTGCAGAATAAGAGTCGCCAAACTTTCCTTGCACTTTGGCAACAACTTTACCGACTTGCAATGACATGACGGCAACAGGGCCAATAGAAACGTCTTTCGAAGTGGCGAAGAATGAGTAAATAAACACACCAACGAAGGAAGAGTAGAGACCATACTCGGGGGCCAATCCTGCCAACAGCGCATAAGACATCGATTGAGGAACCAACACGACACCAACTGTGACACCAGCGACTAAGTCGCCGTACAACCATTTTCCATTGTAATGCAAGATCCATTTGGCGATAGGAAATAAGGAAGCCAAATAGTCGGTAAATTTTCCAACAGGGTTGGCGAATAAATCTTTTCCATAGTCGACCACGTTGGGCTCTTTTTCTAGGTATTCTGGCACGGGCACATTTCTGTTGTCATTGCTGAGTGGAGGTTGATGCTCTCTTTGAAATTCATGGCTTTGAACTCTGGAAGCACGTATCGAGTCAAATTCTTGTGGCTCTGCTATGTGTGAGACAGCAGGCGACAAGGCACCACCGTCAAGACCCATTGTGTAGAGATGTGTTGATTGTTAGATATGAAAAATGTATGCAAAACAGGGTCTTCAGAGAATTCAGCTATCTTATATAATTAGTAGGATCTCGGATTTGGACGTGAAATATGCAAGGGATGCCTTTAAAGTGCTGCTGTAAACGAGGCGGGCTTAATTGTTGTGTCAGATGCAAATCGGAAGAAAAAAAAGTAGATCGTTTGGTACATGAAAAGTGTGGATGAATATAAAGCAAATTAAGATATCACGTCTTACAAATCATGAACCACAGTTTGCCAAGCTCACGTGACGCGGCGTCGGGTGGCGATTTTGCACCACCACCTTCGTATTTCGACCAGAGTTTTTGAAGCAAGTAGATCCCAAGATTTAACCATACATCTACCGATCACGAAGCCTTAAATTTGTAAAGACTCCGACGTTTTCTGACTGTTAAAATCGTCTCTGTCCTGTCTCAGTCTTCAAAAAAGCTCTGCAATTGCTGCGAAATATTTGCAGCTGTCACGTGCGCTGTTGCAATCGGTCAAAACCAAAAGCAATTTTCGATGCGTTTGCGCAAGTTCGCCCCCTTCTGAGGGCTCACATCTTTCGCGCCCGATCTAAGTCCAGACATTTTCCCAGCAGGTTAATTTTTGATGTAAGAGATTCGTCTTCAAATTTTTTTCCGCTTTTTTTTTCGCCTTTCCTTCAAGATCCTGACGTAATTAACTGAACCAAAATCGCCGCAATCGTTGTACCACCGAATGGGCTTTTGAGCGATAGCGCTTGAATCGAAAGTGCCTGCATCGCCAAGATATCACATTGCGTTATGCGCCTTAAGTCATTTCGAGTTTACATGCGAATTTTCGATTTACATGTGGGGCGAATCCGAACAATTTGCGGAGACAGTTGTCAAGATTATGCGAAGCGGCGAATTTTTCTGTTTATTTCTGACTCGCCCATCAAAGACAAGGGATGCCCAATTTGCAAAAGCGAAGTGCCATTTGCAAAAGAGGGGATTTCCGATGTGGCGCTCTCGCATTTCTATGCCACCACGCTTCGTGCTATTATGACTTATATTAACTACACGCATTTTGATCTAAGCTGGTCGTAGATGTCACATGCTGTGGGTTGACCATTACGCAATTATAGAGTGGTTTCGTAAGCTTAGGCGCTTGCCTCAACCTCGTCCACAAGTTTTCTGTACTCTTGCTGCTTGTAGCACTGCTCAAGGAAAATTTTGTATTTCGCAGCCAACAACTTGCGGTCGGGGTGGCTTTCAGCGCTTGGCAAAATGGCTCTACCGGGGCCAGTGAGCTTCTCCATGGTCTGCCACAACTTGTCTCCTTGATGTTCAGGCTTCTTTTGCTTCTTAGCCGCGGTCGAGCTTGTCAAAGGCTTAATGTCCAATTTGTGCAACTTGTGAGAAAGGTCTTTTTGCACAGTCTGTGAAGTGTTTTGCTTGGAACCAAACGACAATGTTTGCTCATCCTCCGACTCGGAGTCCGTGGCGGGAGACTTGGCGGGCGGGTTAACGGTGGCCTGGTTGAAATAATCCTGTTCACCAGGGTTCTCGCCCACAGGCGTCATCGAGAAGTTGTGATGGCTGGCGCTCGTGTAGGCGAAAGCAGCCATGTTGGTCGACGACGCGGTAGCTGTTGGCGCAGTGTATGGCGAGTGTGGTGGCGATTGTGTTTTGGACTTTGTCCGTGACAAGTTGTGCAAGTCTGTCTGAGACTTCAACAACGAGGTTTTTCTGGTACGACCCTTTGTGCTGATGTGTTCTTCCACCATTTGCAGAGCGGCGACGGCTCCCAATAAAGCAGAGCCGAATACCACCGCAGCGTCGATGTATCTTGGTACAATGACTGGCAAGCCAGTGCAGTCGGCGAGTAAGCGCATCAACAAACCGTTACGGCATTGGCCGCCACTCATGTACACACACTTGATTTTGTGGCCGCCCTTCTCCATCTCCTCAACAATCTGTCTGGTTTGTTGTGCGATGAATTCACAAGCGCCAAAGTATTGTAACGCCAAGTCTTTCACAGAGGAGTCCATAGATTGGCCGATGATGGAAGCTCTCATTTTAGGGTCGGCAATTGGCGATCTGTTGCCATGAAAATCACCATAGAAAAAGATGTGCTTGGCCAACGCGACCACCGATCTGGAGCCGTGCTCAGAAACCATGTTCTCCAACACCAAGTTCAAGTAGTCAAACTTCGACAAGTTAGATGCCTCGGCCAATTGGACCAACTCACCGTGAGAAGGGTGAATCGAGAGCACATGCGCCAAAAGTGCACCTGTGCAAGATTGGCCTCCCTCAGCCAACCAGTATCCTGGACCGAAAACTTCTCTGTATGGGCCCCACACACCCTGCACGAAGCAAGGTTGCTCGCTCATGGCAATGTGGCACGTGGATGTACCTGCAACGGCGGCCAAGCGACCACAGCCAGAGCTCATCGAGCCGTCTGTCTCTTGAGACAATTCTGGGTGCGATGGAAGGTCAACTTTTCCGGCAACCGTTCCGATCCATCCAGCATAGGCGTCGATGACACCACTTCCAACCACACACTCGGTCGTCAATCCCAAATCGTCAGCTGACTCTAAGGTAAGCTTGCCAACAACGTCACCTGCACTTAACCAAGTCCCGGTTTTGCCCGGAATACCTCCCAACTTCTTGAAGTCGTCGGCCACCAATTCAGGCAAGTCGATCTGCTCCAAGAATTCCTTCGACCAGCCTGTGGTGGAGCCGTCGACGCCAATTGGCACCAAACCTTGCTTACAAACCGTTGAGTTGAAGGAGCGGGCCTCGGAGCCAGTGGCTTTGTGAGTCAAGTAATCTGGCAAGTCGTAGAACTTGAGGTCATCCAAGCCGTTGGGCCTGTTATGCTTCAACCACTTAATTTTAGGCAACTCCATCTCAATCGACATTTGGCCACCCACATACTTTAAGGCCTTATCGCCTGTTGCATTGATCACATCCGTTTCAGATTCAGCACGATGGTCCATCCACAAGACTATATTTTCTCTGCTATCTGCAAAGTCAGGGCCAACGCCTGCAGGCTGATCCGTAGATTGAGATACTGCAACCAAGGAGCAGGTAGCATCGAAACCAATACCGAAAACTTCTGTAGGGTCCACTCCGGAGTCACGCAAACAGGCTTTCACGCAGAAGCAGATGGAGTTCCAGATCTCAGTCGAGTTTTGCGTAATATGGTTTGGTTTTAACTGATGTCTGGTGATAGGGCGCTCAGCCAAGCCCAAGATAACACCGTTTGTGTCAATTACACAAGCTCTTGCAGATCCTGTGCCAACATCCACACCAACGAAATAGACATCTGGTTGTGGGGGGTTGGCTAGTTGATGCGAGTTAAAGAAAGAGGATTTGCGGGAGCTCAAACTTGTGTGCGATTTGTTGTATACCATTTTTGTAGTTTCTTAAATTTTCAAGAGTAATCTGTGTCTGAGAAATAAGAAAAATATGATGCTGACCTCTGCAAGGCGATGCTCGGGTGGAGGCGAGCCTCATTATAAATGAAACCATTTACTAAAAGCACCCTGGATCTAGCCTGATTGCTATGCATTGTGCAGGGCGCGGGGCAATTGACGTAGTTGGGCGCGAAATTCTTTCTTGATGAAATGTTTACACGAGAGACTATTCGAGCTGGAAATTTTTAGAGGATCCAGTGAATCTATAGGTAGCTCAAGAGGAGTGCTAATGTGGGAAGACCACCAAAACTACATGAATCTTCAGTCCCCTCGACTTGATCTGTTCGAGCAAGATTTAGATTCACATTGTTTGTATGCACAACTCGGTGAGACTTTCGGTTACCCAGTCACATCGTGAAATGACTGTTGCTGCCGCATTTCGTCATCTCGCTTCCACCGGCGAAATAAAGGGCCACCCAGAAATGAAGCACATCATGAAAGCCCTGCGCCTTATCTCAGATCATGCCGAGGGGTATTATTTACCGAAGACGAAAGCCCTAGATTTCTACTCTTTTGAATGAGACAAAAAAATCTACGCTATTTTCCGTAGTTATGGTCGTTTATCGAATACACAGAGAAGTGGTGAATCACAACCCCTTTTTCATCGAATTGCGACAATTATAACTCATCTGCGTAATTTAACATCTCAACGTAAATTCAGAATCGGCTTCTTTTTGTATTTTTTTTTTTTTAAAATAGGAAGAAAACAATGGCAGATTTGATCCTGGTTACGTATCTTTGCATGTATTCTATCCCGGCTGTCTGGAGAGGCTAAAGTGTAGAATTCATTAAAGAGTTGTCTCTAGGATGAAGACCCGGTCGCGCTTGGAATTGGGGCTTGTATTGGGGCTGAGATGGAACGAAGAGAAAGGGAGCTTTCGCGCTCAAAAATCAAGGAATATGGTGTGTTCACATTCATTCCAGTTAATTTCCTTTTGTGAGTCCTTCAAGACAAACGGTTGGCAAATAGTCAAATACAACATCCGCGTCTCCAATTTGATACTCGGGGAACCACCGAATTCACTCAACCACTGAGCGGCGCCCTTGTCGCGGTGAACAAATGTCGCAAGCGTCGAGACCGATCCCACGACTTTTTATGAGCAACTCAAAAAAGCACAGTGGGAGAATACAGGGAAAAAGATGTCAGACTTGAGCGAAACCTATGAGAATCTTACTCACTCCAAACATGAATTCTTTGGCATGATTACGAAACAATGCGTTGACATTCAGGAAAAGCAAGAAACAGGCAATACATCGCTTAGTTACCTGACGAGTGAAATGTAAACAAAATCATACCTTTATCCTTCCTAATATACATGTAATATACAATGTGAGCTGCTTTATTGCTAGTTTTTCGTCGGCAGGTATTTCAGCACCACCTCAACCAAAAAGTCAAACTGCTCTGTTTTCTCTACCGCAGCCCGCACATGGGAGGCTGCAATCCGGCGTACACCAGCGCCTTTCGTCTCTAGAATAGCAGCCTCCACTAAGTTCGCCATGAAGATCTCGAGGGCCCGCCCAACGACGACAGGCGTTGCCTGAGCAACTTTCCCAATATCTTCGTCAGATTGCATGATTTTTTTTATCCGGGCGGCGGGAAAATGTGTTTTGATACGGTCGAACGAAGTCAATATTGAGTCCTGGCTTACGGTCTGCACTGGCGCATCAGATGCCGAGGTTTCAGCCTCGTCGCTCTCCTCTTTGTAATCTCTGTCTTCATGTTTCACTCTGGTACTTTTTCTTGCAGGTGCAATTGGGACTAGATTGTCTTTAGTCTCCTCTGGAGGATTGATAAGGGACTTGATATCAGCCATTGTGGGTTCTCAGCAGAAGTGTGCATAGAGCAAAAATGGGATCGCGTGGAAACTCATGGGCTTTATATAATCTTCGAAACTTCAGCAGACTCTGAAAATCGCATCGCGTCGTGGCCACATGTGCAGGACACGCCCGCTCTCACTGTCTGGCTAGTTATCTGTAACACGTCACGGCAGTTGCAATGATGGGTTGAAATAACCAATATTTAAACCTGTTGCCAAATGTCTCTAATTTGAGCATGAAACTGTACTTGGTGTTGATCTTAATCATAGTTCTTGCGAAGGCAGACCAAAAAAGCCAAAGATGCCAAACATTTCGACCTCCGGTTATCCACACGTCCGTGCCAGGTACGCGCTTGTCTGGTAATTGTCACTTGCTAGCTTTCATGCTAGATCCTCAAAGATAACATAATGCGCGCGGAATGTAAATCAATATGTTTAATCTCGAGTTCTTGAGGGTGACCATCGTTTGTAAATAACCTCAGTTATTCGGTAAATTTGGAACAACGCTCCGAACCTTTCCTTGGCGTTTGGTATTTGCATCGCGCGATCGAACTCAGACTTGGCGGGCACATCGACGTAAACGAGTACCAAAGTCTTCTTGACTCCACTCACAACCCTGGCGACGGCCATAAAGTCCTCCCAAGTAGTCCACTTTTCGCCGTTGTTGAGTATTATGAGTATTGCGAATTCAGCGTGCATGAAAGGTGGGCCTCTTTTGTAAAGTAGCATGTCGCAGCCAAATTTAATTCCGCTACGCACGCACCATCCTAAACTTCGAAAGTGATGATATACGGCATAATCAAGCATGAATCTGTTTTCTGGCACCATTCTTTTGCCTATGCAGAGTTTAAAAACTTCATCCAACAGAAGAATTTCATGATTGGAAGTTACCTCAACAACGTCTAACGCGAAATATAAAAAGAATAGCTCGATTTTTTGTAGCTGTAACTTCTCTATGTTTGCTTTGAGACTTTTTGTTACGGGATCAATGAGGTCCTCGTCCTCCAATCTTACGTTGGCCTCGTGGCAGCGTGAAGAATGCACATCGAGTGAATTTGTGGCCTTGAGATTTTCGATCTCTTTCTTCACTTTTTTCCACTCGGCGTTCTCCTCGGAAGTTAGTTCCCGCTTCCGCTCCATGGCTTCGAAGTCTTGAGCTTTAGCCCTCAAAGCCTTGAAAGCCTTGCGGTCTTCTCGCCTAAGATTTGTAACATCTTCTTTGGAGAAATGGCGGTCTGCAGCGCCATTGATATTTAGCCTACGCTCGGTCCTCTGCTCCCATGTAGGGTCAGACCTCGACAAGGTGCCCTTTCCAAAAAAGCCTTGTTGCCAAAGCTTTTCCATATCAAGCGGCTTGCTCACTTCAAGAAGAATATCTGCATCAGCACTGACTACTTGCACACCAAGCTTGGGTTCGAGAAATTGTGGAGGGGTCCTGAAGTAAATGCTCGCGACACGATAGAACAAATGGAGCCACGATATTGGATTATGAACCGTAACCTCAGGAAGTTGGCCAAATTTATCTACCGAAAGTGTGAGGGGTAGGGGTTTACTGTAGATTGCGTTGAGCGATCTTCCCCTACGTTTCTCCATGATTTAGGTAAAGGAAGAATAATACTGTGGCCCAAACCAAGAGCTAGGAAATGCGTTGTCCAATCTTCACGTAAAAGGATATGATATGTATTACGGTGCAAAGTGTGAAAGTGACTTGGATTGTTAGTAACAGTTTACAGGAAGGATCAAAATAGATTCGAGTCTTAATTTTTTGTTTCCAGTCAGATACCGTTGTAGTCTTATTTGTGGCTTACAGCGAAGTCAATCTTCAAGCAACACGTTAACATATTGTCATCTTGAAACAAATCTCGAACTCTTGAAGAAACATACCCTTTCGGTGGAAAAGAGATGTGTATTTCACCCTGGACATGAGCGCGTCTTTTCTCAACACTTTTATATTTGAAAGGCGGGTAACCTTTTAGGGCTGAACAAATTTTTTATAAAAAATTACAATTCACCTCATAAAACCGAGAACAGGGTCGTCACTTTATTGAATAAGACAGATTTGAAAATTTTTTTTTTAAATAAATAGTATATTGATTGTGATATTCACCAAGTTGTGATTTTTTTGAATTACTTGCATTCAGAAAAAACAAAAAAATTTGCCGGTCCCAGGAATCGAACTTGGGTCTGCTCGGCCACAACGAGCTGTACTTACCACTATACTAGACCGGCCTTTTATGGCTTTGAAAAGCATATGAAAAACCATATTCAGAGCATCTAAATGTCAAGCTAAAAAGTTTCTACATTCTGAGCTCAAGATCTTAGCCAAGTAAGCTCTTTTGTCCTCTATTCGGTTACAAAAATTTTTTTTGAGTTGATAATATACTACAGTCTGCGCTCTTTGTGTTCCCCTAAATTCACAAATGGATAATACTCGGCATTCTCCAAGTGGGAGAGACAACCCGCCCGGCCAAGTCGCGCGAGTTGATCATCCCCCACCAAACCCTCAACCCATTACGCGCGCCACTTCAAACTTGAACACGTCAACTGATGATTCCCCCGTGGAGGTCATTTCGTCGAGTGAAACTTTTTTACACCATGAAAATACAAGTGACCTCACTTCCTTAGGTAAAGAAAATGAGTTAACCGGTTCTGCCAACGGAACCAAATTAGATTCTGACTCCGACAATGCCGGAGCAGAGGTTGGAGACTCGATCATGACAGTCTCTTCTTCAAGACACCGTGTCGAAAAAGGTGTTGTTGAACATCAACAACATCAACAACCTGCACATAACGTGCAATTAGGGGCTACTATTGCCCAAAACCTGGGTGTGTCAGGAAACAGTTCGGAGACAGAAAAAAACCAAAAAAATGATCCAAAAAATAAATCTTCCGAACAATCTACTATT
>JAKTYO010000231.1:0-201329 GCA_030578735.1 Metschnikowia noctiluminum | reverse complement strand
GTCCACCCGGGGCTCAAAAACTATAGAAGAAAAGAACCTATAATAGATCGCAACATCAATCTAAGCGAGTAGGTGCTATACATCTGCTACTCCCAAAGCTTCCCCAGGACTGTTACCCCCCATGAAAGCCTCTACTCAGAGTGACATCAACCTCTCGTATCGTGTGATGTCATCGCCCCATCGGATGTGAACTCCGAAGGGCTCGAGACCACAGTTCATCCGGGAGAGGGGCAAGAACTTGGGTTCCCGCCTCCCTGAGCCTGACCGTATAAACCTTTTTAACAATCTTGACGAACCAGTTAAGGTTGCGTAAATTTTCAAAGGACGTGTCGAATGTTGAGTGCGCGAGTTGACCAGACAAAAAGTAGAGGAGCGTCAGAAGGCATTCAGCCAGCTTTTTCTATTCTGTCTTTTCGATAGCGGGTCTGTTGAGAACGAAAAACAAAGTTCTGCAGATCATAGAATCGGATATCTTTACCAGTCGCTGTAAGTGTAATTTTTTTTGAGAAAATAACGAAAGTTTTCTCAGAAACACATGGTAGGGAAAAACCAACAATGATTTCCCACCTCAAAAGTCAAAAGTCTTAAGCGTGATAAATCAAGCCTAAAATTCCAAATAGCCAACAAACCAGAAAAAAGCTACGCAAAAAGAATAGAGGCAAAGAGAAATGTCTACATTAGGCTTCTGGAACTTTTGCTAACATCTTTGGGGCCAAAACTCTCATTGAAAAGAAAATGAGCCCTTCGTTTCTCCAAAACATGGCGCACTTACCCGGCACACACGCCGCAGTATATAAAGCTCCCGGCATCGCGCACCTTTTACTTTTTTCCTTTTTCTCTTTAGAAAGTTGACCTCCGGGCGTCTTCACATATACTTTTGGCTGCAGACACGTCTGTTCTGCGGTGCATGGCCTTCTCGCCCAGCCTCGTGCTGGAAGCTCGTGACCTCGTGTCTCGCCTATTAATTTAGGGAGATGCACTATGGGGACGCTTGTTAGAGAGGCACCAGGCGCTGCAGTCCTGGGCAATGTGCCTGCTGTTGGAGAAGTTCGGTCAGATAAATGAGGTTATACAGAATATGCTAGGGGTCGGAAACCCTCGTGTATCCCGTTATGCCACTACATTACTCACACTGTAGAATCGGATACTTGCTGTAGACTGATTGAAAGGGATCTGGCGGGAAAGTTGCGTAGATTAGCTTTGCAGTGAATTTTTTAATGAGATTCTGGGTCTAGTGCTTAATAACAACTGTTTCTCAATAGAAGCGAACCATCAGCGCAAAGATTAAAAGACGACGCTTCTTAACATAGCGTGCCTTCACGGCTGATAGTTTCTACTGTCATCTTCTGGTGATCACTGAGTTGATGTAAAACAACTTAGCATCGTCTTGTGCTCGAAACGGAGAAGAAAATAGGAGAAAGAAAGAAAAAATACCATTCAATGAGACCAAAATCTATATCTGATTCAGGATGAACGGCATACCTGTTGATGCTCTGAATGGAAATTCTGCAGCGTTATTGGTGGGACCCTGATTGCCTGAAATGGAAGTGTCTTCACCTGTACAATATGTTGATTCACGCTCTCTTGAGATTCACTCCTCGCTGTGTCTCGAAGCTTTCGTCCATGATACTTGAGTGGATCAAGGTCGATGAGCTTCGTTTGATTTTCAGCTAATACGGTGTTTCGGGTCCGAAACTTTATTTTTCTTACTCGCCAGCCATACGGAAATGAACGAGCTGAGGAATTACAATACGACTCATAAGTGAAATCTGCTCTTTCATTGCACCCAATGTCATGTTTCGTCTAGAGGAAAATACTGAAGTAGTGGGCCCGAGTTTTGATGTCATGCGTTTGCCATCATTCACAATTGTCTGTATTTGCAATGAACGGGAGTTGTTCAGCCCAGAAGGCAGACACCATTCCCAAAGCTTCAACTTCTTTTTGTTCGTAAAAGCGAAATAGTAATCGAGCCGAAATCGACTGATATTGACCCGAAGGATTAACAGTGTCTTTCACTACCTGAAGTTTCAGCTCGCACGTTCTCATCTGATCAAGTCCGATCGTTACCAAAATAAACCGGACGCGGAGCTTTCTGAGTAAGAGGCCAATTGAAGTAATGAAAAAAAAAAAAAAAAACGTTAATTTTTATGACGCTTATCAAAAAACTGAAATAGTAATGTTACAATTTTACGGGTTGATAGGCAGTGGAGAAGTCATTAAGTGTCTTACCATTATTTCGTAACATGAACGCAGAGCCAGTATAAGGTGAGCTATTGCACACACATCCCTCATCAGCTTTTCAGTGCTTCAGAAAGGTATTTGCACAGTTTTGAGCACTTTGAGAAATTCCGACACAAGAGGTAAAGAATATTGACCATCAGAAATGACTGACAAATGAAATAGTCAAAGGGATGCATACGAAGAAAGACATTCGAAAAAGAAAATGAGCTATGAAGGCAGTAGAAAAGAACCGGCTTCCTGTTATCTTCGATTATTAGAATTCTAACTCGTCCAAGCTTTGGTGAGATATTTCAGTACTCCCGTGTCTTCGTCATCTCTAATTGAAGCCATATTTTTGAAAGTGTGCGGGTGGCCCTAGGAAATACGCGTGAGCTGTGCTCGAGACACCTTCTACAACTGCAGCACTGTATGATTTCTCATGATCACACTTGCTTACCAAGGACAAAGAAATACAAGTATTGCCGTCAGGAAAGCCTTAATACATATAAAATTTGGTATCGCAAGACACGTGGTTTCCAAAAAGTTGAGCCAAAAATTTAGCCATAAATTTAAAGTCGAGCAAGCAATGCACAATTGATTAGCTCCATTCCTCTCCTACTAACGTGTCTCTTCGAGTTTGTTCGCGCCCTCTCGGAGGCCATTTCTTGGAAAGGGCCGGCTGCCACTATTCGCAGTAAAGAAAATTAATCGCCCCAAAATCCAACCCGAAAAGATAGTTTCATACCACCATTCAATTCTTTTGACCATGCTTTTACAGGCCATAATTATACAGGCCATAATTATACAGGCCATAATTATACAGGCCATAATTCCATCGATCATACTTCCATGGGCCACACTTTCATCGGCCATACTTCCATGGGCCACACTTCCACTGGCCATACTTCCACTGGCCATACTTCCACTGGCCACACTTTTATCGGCCCTATTTAAACTGACCATTTTGTCATTGACTATTATTCCTTTGACCTTTCAAGCTTTCAGAATCTCGAGACCAATCACCATCCAATACATTTGTTATCAATTCAAACCGATAAATTTCTCTAATCTATATTCACTTTCTATATATCCTCGTTGACTTGCCTTGTGGGGCCCAAGTATATCAGGAAGCGGTTAGTCCACCGCCGGATTTTGCAGCAGTTCCCAGTCCAGGCCCGCCCGACGCTGCTCTGGGTTCCACGTGCGACCGCACTATGTGCGAAAAAAAAACGAGAAAGTCGAAAGAAGAACGAAAAGAAACAGTGACGTTTCCAAAGCTCTCTCCTGCACACAGAGCGGTCGCCGCGGGCTCTGTGCCTTACAGCCGCATGCACCTCACCTCTCACGAGACTGGAGTGGACTTGGTGAGTTTTTTCTTCCTGTCAGTTGCATTAGCTCGAGGCCGACTGCTCAGTTTGAATTTGGAGTGACAAAGAGTTCTCATTGAAAACCCAAACATTTCAGCCGATAGAGTTCCGGCGAAGAGAAAAACAGAAACTCTGAAACTGCTTATAGACAGCAGGCGAGACGCAATCGAGTTCAATTGAAGCCAATCGAAGTCAACGAAACTATTCAAACCAGCGAGCCTCATCACACTAAGTGGACTTATCAAACCAACCAGGCTCATTGTAAAACAAGGCGCATCGCATAAATAGACTGATCCCAGCAGCCAACCCAAAAAAGCTCAGCTTACTTCTGACACTCCCCTTACATGTTTCTGAGAAGAAAACCGCCGCAAGGCTACTTGCTAGAGGAGCTCCAACAGACGTATAATGACGTCAGCGACAATTCGATCCAGAACCTACAATACGAGGACCAGGGCCAGTTTGCCGAAGCGCTCCGTGGCTGGAAGTCGCTCCACACGCTGTTGCTCTACAAGATCGATATGTTTGAGCGGAAAGCTGTGAAAGCCACGCCCGAGGAGGCGGCTATGATCACAGATTTGAAAGCCATCCGTGACGAAAATGTTAAGCATTTGGTGAGGATCCAGCTACGGCTCGACGAGCAGTTGCGAAAGACGAAAAGCCCGGCGCCAATTGCCAATCTGGGGGGCTCAGCAAACCACAAAATGAGCATCCCTTCTTTAAGATCCAATAACCCGCTGAGCCGCTCGCTCAACAGCTCCCAACAAAGGCATATGGTGAAGTCTCTCCGTAACAGCGCAGCCAGCGTCGGCGGCAGCGGGTTCCAGATGTCGTCGCAAAACAAAGACACCGTCAAGGCTGCGGCCAACATCTCGTGGTCACGTCCGAAGCAGACGCTGAAGTACGATGCCGATATTTTCGAAGACTTTGACCAGACGGAGATATCGCTGGCGCGCTACGACCGCCTCAATTCTGTCGGCTCTGTGGTCTCCGCGGGGCTGGTGTCTTCGGCCTCAGCCTCGGTCTCGGCCCTGCCCGAACCACATCACCAGCTTCTTGAGCCTGTGAGTCTTATTGATCTAGACGACCGCGACGCTCCTGAAAATAGTGTCCACAGATCGCTTGAGGATTTTGCGCCAAATAGAAAGAAAATCCCTCCTCCAATACCGCCCAAACGTGGGGGGCTAAGAGTCTCCCTTGAGAAGCAGGAAGATAGGCTTTCTCCCTTGTACACAGATTACTCGAGCCGCCCTGTGGCACAAGTAGCATCCAAGTCGACTTCAGACATTTCGGGAACGCCGCCTGTGCAAGCCAAGAAATACGTTTACAAGCAGCCTCAGCCACTTAACATTACGCAAATGATGCAGAAGAGCGGACAAAGGGGAAAAACCGCATCCAATGGCAAAGCTAAGCGGCCCTCGGCAACGCCTACCCAAGCTGCAAAGGCCCACTCGACGCCTAGCGATGCCCTTCGTGCTCTGGCTCAACAGACGAAGAAGTCGAACATCACATACAACTATAAACCGATAGAAAATGCAAAGCCAGGGCCGGCGGCTAAGCCCGCCACGAGTTCATCATCAAAAATAGCCACAAAATCAGGAATCAAATCAGCCACAAAGCCAACTGCTAACATGACAGGGAAGCCAGCCACAAGTACTTCGAGAATTAAAACTACTCGGGTCAAAGCTCCGTCGAAACAGGCCCAGCCGCCCACTCCGACTTCTCCTTATATGGAGAATATCATAAACGACTACGAGTCTGATGAGGATCAGTTCTCGACCCCAGTTGCAGAACCGGTAAAGGATTCCGGGGACATGTCACCTGAGGAACAGGCGGCACTCATCAGCTCGATCAGGGGCATCGACGAGATTGCCGCCAACCAAATTCTCAACGACATTGTTGTCAGAGGAGATGAAGTGTATTGGGAGGATATTGTAGGGTTAGAGGCTGCAAAAAACTCCTTGAAAGAGGCCGTGGTGTACCCTTTTTTACGACCAGATTTGTTCAGGGGTCTTCGTGAACCCACACGAGGCATGCTTCTATTTGGCCCGCCTGGAACAGGAAAGACAATGCTCGCGCGAGCAGTTGCCACTGAATCCAAATCCACGTTCTTTTCTATCAGTTCTTCCTCGTTAACCTCGAAGTATTTGGGAGAAAGTGAAAAGTTGGTGAAAGCGTTGTTTTTGTTGGCGAAGAAGCTAAGTCCCTCGATTGTCTTCATTGACGAAATCGATTCCCTTTTGGGTACTAGGAATGAGGGCGAGGTCGAGAGCATGAGAAGAATCAAAAATGAATTCTTGGTCCAGTGGTCTGAGCTCTCATCTGCAGCTGCGGGACGTGACTCGACTGATGGCGATGTGAGTCGAGTGCTTATTCTTGGTGCAACTAATTTGCCATGGGGAATCGACGAAGCTGCCAGACGAAGATTTGCAAAGAGAGTGTACATCCCGCTCCCGGAAGACGAAACAAGAAAGTTACAAATCTCGAAGCTCTTGGCATACCAAAATCATACTTTACTGGAAGAGGACTTCAACAAGCTCATAGATCTTACTCAAGGATTTAGCGGGAGTGATATCACGCTTCTAGCAAAGGACAGCGCTATGGGACCATTGCGCTCACTTGGCGATAAACTTTTGAGCACGCCAACCGAGGAAATTAGACCAATCCAGCTCGGAGACTTTGTCGAGAGTTTGAAGTATATTAGGCCCTCTGTTTCCACCGAGGGCTTGGGAGAATACGAAAACTGGGCTTCCAAGTTTGGCTCCTCTGGCGCTTGATAAATTTGTTCGCTTCACTCTGGGTTCTTTTTTTTGCATTATATATAAGCATCAATCCATCGACGGTGTATTAATTTAAACACACTTTCCTAACTGTGGAGCGCTTATCAATGAACCTGTAATATAAATTCTTATTATGAATGATTTGCTCCATACATACCGTACAATCCTAACCTAGAGATTAGGAGCCCACGTGGAGTATCATGGGCGAAAAATCAGCATTTTAAAAGTCTCGTCATGAGAAACACTCTGAAAAGACTCTTTATATACCATCAACAAATCCGTTCACGACGGACTTGGAGAAGCCACCCTCCTTCACAGCCAACTCGTAGTAACCGTAGATCGTGGTGACACTCAACAAGATAGAAGTGCCGCTTCCCAAGCATCCAACCATGTCACTGATGACAGACAAGGCACCAATAGCCACACCGCCCAAGGCAGCGGCAGTTGGAATGATCTTTTTCAACTCCTTATAAGCAGAGGTGCTTCTGTAACCAGCAATCACCAAGCCCTGCTCCTTGAATTGCTTGGCCACGTCTCTAGGAGAAGTGCCGCTGATCTCGATCCAGGTAGTGGAGAACACAGCACAGGAGCCCAAGACAAAAGTCACGTAAAAGACGGTCTTGATGGGGTCCACCAAGGCCTCGGCAAGCGATGTTGGAGGCTGGATGTAGTAGGCCAATCCGCTGGTGGCATATAATTGCGACGAGCCACCCTTGGCACCCCAAGAACCCAAGAACTTGACAAAGAGGTTGTTTGGCCATCTCATGAAGAGCATCTGAGAAATGAGGAAAATGTTGGAAGACAAGGCCGACTGCAACATGATAGGGGTGTTGGAGGTGTAGAACAAGCGGATAGGGTACAAAATGTAAGGACCTCTCTGTCTCACGGAGCTGACAGGCAAGTCGACTCTAACGCCCTGTAAGTAGACGACGGCAAAGAACACAAGCACGGTGGAAATGACCTGGAGCATGTTGGGCAAGTTCTGTCTGTAGAACGCTTCCAAAAGCGCTCTCTTCTTGTCCTTTCTAGAGCCCAACAAGTGGAACAAGGCCACAACAGCACCGTCGAACTCGGCACCCTTTCCAGAGGCGGAAGTAGTCGGCGCGAACGCTTTCCACATGACCTGCTCACATACGTTGGTGGCGGTGAACAAGGAGATACCGGAACCGAGCCCGTAGCCCTTCTGCAACAACTCATCCAACAAGATGACAATGATTCCGGCGAAAACCAACTGCAACACCAACAACAAACAGACACCGGTGCCCAAAGTCTTGGGAGGCCCGTACATCCCGGTCAACACGTAGACGGTGGCCTGGCCGACAGCCAAGACCATGGCAAAGAGCTTCTGCGCGGTCTGGAACTGCTCGCGGTCCTCCTTGTTTGACAAGTCCACGTGGATCAACTTGGTTCCTTGCAACAACTGAAACACCATCGACGCCGACACAATGGGCGTGATACCAAGCTCCATCAACGTGCCTCGGTTCAGCGCCAACATCATTCTGAGCCAGAGCAAAGGGTCGGAGCCATCCGAGGACGCAATTCCATAAAGAGGGATCTCGGACATCACAAGGAAAATCAACAACGTGACTCCGGTCCACATGACACGCTGGTTGAACGGCACCTTACGCTCTGGGGCAATGACCTCGGGCACCAAGGGCTCGAAGGGCTTGACTAGGTCCAAAACACGGAAACTCATGGCGTATAGTGGGCGTGGCGAGTTCGGTGGGAAAGAAAGAGAGACTGGTTGCCGCCAGTTCAGTGTCCATTTATTTCGCGCCCGGCGCGCGGTGGACAAGTTGCGTGGTTGACGTGTTCATTAAGGGAAAGGTCACGTGCCGCGCGCGCCCGCGATCAATCAAGTACGCGGTCAATCGACAAGTGTGGGAAATGGCTGGGGTCAATCGGCAAGTGTGGATATTTGGGTGGGGTTTTGGCTGAAGTTTGTTAGAAAATTGGTTGAAATATTGGTTGAAAAATTGGTTGAAAAAATGGTTGAAAAAATGGTTGAATAATTGGTTGAATAATTGGTTGAATAAATGGCTGGAAAATCGGCTGGAAAAATGGTTGAAAAAATGGCTGGAAAATCGGTTGGAAAATCGGTTGGTAAATTGGCTGGAAAATCGGCTGGAAAACTGTCTGGAGATTTCTAGCCGAGCCAAAACCGGTGAGAGAGCCAAGCTCAAAGGTCCCCAAGTGGCGCGAACTTCTCCCAGACTTTTTTTTTAGTTTGGCCCTAAAAAAAACGCGTCGCCCTAATTGGCATCTAAAGCTATGGACAGCCACAGACTCAGAGGATATAATGAGAGCAGGCTAAAGAAGAATCTAGGGTATAAATGATCTGCTGAAGTAGTGATCGAGTGAGCACAGAATTGGAAATGAACTCAAGAAAACAGAGGAAGACAAAAAAAAAAATATAGTTTCCAAAAGTAAGAAAACAGAGTCTTCCTTGAAGAGCTGTTGCAGCCATAGTTCAGTTTGCTGGATCAGTCGCTTGATGCACTTAAAGATTTTTGAAATTGCTGCATTGATGAATCGTGGGAGGTGCATTTTTGAACCACAGACCCAATAAATAGTAAAGTAGCCAAGTAGAAGATCGATGAGAAGACGACTTACTAGACTGAGAATTCCCAGGCTTGAAAAAGTAGGTGAGTCGAAACTTTGTTGAAAATTATAGTCAGCAAGAATTTCTGAAATCCTCGAATCATGTATTTCAGACTTCTTTGCCTGACTGAAAAAGAACTTGCTTCGTTGTCTCAATCTGAAAAACGGCGAGGGCATTTTTAGCCGTGTTTGGCAACTGCAAAAGGCCACCCGGACATTTTCACGCGTTCGCTTTTTCTCATACTTTCTCTTGCGGCTTTATTGTTAGGCGCTTTTCTCTGGGCTGAACTTTCAAGATCTTTTCTCTTCTCTTCTGATATCAAACTTTTGCTTGAAGGTGTTTTTCGCGCCTACATCTCCCCTCTCACGTATTCGTTGTGGTGTGACTTTTGTTTTCTCGATGTATGTGTTCGTATGTGTTCTCAAGGTTCAGAGCTGGGCCTAGGACTTGAGTCATGGCCCGCGAAGACATTTCCAAACGGGCATTGACTTCACAAGATTCAAAGCCAGTGTTGAATGATTTTTAAGAGATTCCGTTTATTTTTTTTTACTTGTTTTTTTTTTTTAACTTGTTTTTTCTTTAACTTGTTTTTTTTTTTAACTTGTTTTTTTTTCATCTTCCACTGTCCTCACTTTGTGCCCAGACGGGCACGAATTCTCGTTGTATTTTGCCTTGAAGCACAATGCCATCGAGTTACAAACTAGCGGTCTTTGCTCGCCGACACCTTTGACTCTGATCATGAGTTCTGTCACAGTGGGGTTCTGCAATGAAGAATGATCAAAATATTCCTTGATCTATATATCTATCTTAATCATTATAGTAGTTTTTTTTTATCATAATTTTTTTTTTTTCTTCGAGAGAGAATTGGATCTTCAAAAAAGTTCGACTGATGTCTGCTTGATGTCAAGTGTGCGATGAGAGGCGAATTTTTAGGTCAAAGCCTTGAAATTGATGCATAGAATTTGGTAAATGAAGCCATAACTGAGGCTTTTCTTACTTATCTTTAAAAGATTTTCACTGGTTTTCGGAAAGAGCTTTTTTGACTTGAAGAAGGCTTTGTGAACTCATACAATCTTTATTTTGTAGAAATGTCCGATCCGCTTTATCTCGTCTATCTCGTCGGTTCTTAGATTCGTGGTGGTTTGGCCTTCCATCTGATCATATAGTAATGATTTCATTCTTTTCAACTTCGCTCTTATATCAGTATTATGGTCATACGGGTGAGACAAACATTCAACAATCACCAAAAGTTATCACTTACTTTCGAAACAAATGAGTAACTCTGTTGATTGAAACATGTAAATAAAATATTGATGAATAGCTTTCCGGAATCGGAACAATTCGGTTAATTAAAGACGAAAGAATTCACAACCACATTTGGGACAACAGAAGAATGAGACTACGTCAATACTCGTTCGAGGCCATTATCCATCAGGGCCTTTTACGTGGGAACCAGCTGCTTGTTATATCAGCATTTGAAGTGTCTCCTATGGACTCATAATTTTATATTCCTTTTTTGAATGGAACTTTTCATTGTCAAGTATACTCTTTTGATCCCAAACAAAGCTTGCGTGGAAGGAATTCGAAGTAAATATTCAGCCTCGAAATAAAGCCCATGTGCCAATTGGTAGTTGCACAAAAGGTCACTCACACAAAAAAATGCTACGTCTTTTGATAAAATAAGCTTGAAAACAAAAATAATGTTATCCACAGAACAATTGTGTTGGGAGTTTATCACTAAGCCCTTAGGAAACTGGAATTCAAGGCAGACCGGTATCACTGGAGCTGAGTACAAAACTCACAGATTTCATGGGACCCCAATTTCACAGATTTAGGTCAAAAAAGCCCTGTCCAAGGGGATTTGCTTTGGAAAAGTTTTGTTGTTTGAGAACAAGCACGTCACTGATTTCGACTGCCGAAGAGTAGATTCCAATCACTTGAAGTATGCATTTGCTTGGTGAATCCGAGCCCATGGCCGCACAATATCTATCAATACAATACAACAAAGATCGTTTTCATACTCTTGGAAATTCGGAAAATACACACTTCAAAGTAATAGATATGAATTGGTACCCAAAGATATCGAAGTTCAAGGCATGGAAACACAAAATCATTTTAACTGATTGCTTTCAATATCGCTGCAGTCCTCGACTGATTTGTTAAGAAACCTAAGTGGCCTTCGGCTGTCCTCACGTAGAAGTGGAAGTGATTAGAAAGCTCATGACACCATACGCAGGTAACGAAACTTTGTTTGATCTATGAGACTTGATTCTGACTCATTCTCAGTCCGCTTATAGACAATTCCCGGAATGTTCGTATCCTAATATCAAATTTTGTTTTCGGCATCCCGGACTGGAATCAACATAATGAGGGTCTCGAAAGTCGGCTGCCTTCAGTATAATTATAGAGGAATTGATGTTTCTGAATTCCAATAAAAAGAAAGTGGAAAAGGGATAAAGCTGCAACGGAAAACCACAATAGCTTCAAATCAATACAAGTGATGCCTTTTTGAAATGACCAGAGATCTGTGGCCGAGCTCGCTCCCCATGTTAACAACCCATAGCTTCACCCAAAGACAGGCCAAGAATCTTGAAAAAAAAAGCCCTGGAAATTCAAAAACCTCTTGGTTTCCACTAAACGTCCGAGAAACGTGTAAAGTAGATGGACCATGTGTGAAGTCTTACTTCCCTTGATGCAATCGGCTGAATCTCGGGTGGTCAGCCTCGATTTGGTTAAGCCAGAGAAGTATTAGCAGCACTTGCTCATTTCACTTACGCTACGTTACTCAAAGTCAGAAAGAAAATTTAATTAGAAGAGAAATCTTTCCACAAGATTCCAGCGAACTTACTGAACTGACCCGAGATCAATAAACAACAAGAATTGCAAAAGGCCGCAAAATGCGGAATGCATAATTGAAAAATGTAAAACAAAAGAACGTAAAAGAAAAGAATTCAAAGCAAAAGAATGTAAAACAAAGAACGCAAAACAAAAGAACGTAAAACAAAAGGGTGCGAAATAGATGCGGTTCGAAATCCCTGCGAGATTCGGTGGGTGCGAATTTTGAAAGCCCCGAGGGCCGCGCCTCCGTTCTACGGTAGGTCCAATCAGGCCCCAGGAATTTCAGGACCCGGGCTCAGTTTAGGGCCAAGGGCCTTGAGCCTAAAGTGGATCGCGACCCTTTCAAGTCCACCTCTTAGACTCCCGGCTCATACCGTTGACTCTAAAAGTGATAATTAACACTGAGACCCGTTATCGAATATTCAGCTCGACCATTACTGATTTCTTTATAAAATTATATATAAAAATATATATAAAGAATACAGCTGTCACAAATATCACTCGAGATGTCTGACTGGGCGGCTAAACTTCTGAAAAAACCTGCTTCACTATTTGTATCAGACTCCAGGTCAGACTTCAAAACGGATTCTGAATCAGAGCCTAGAGCGAAGACTAAAACACAGTTCAAACCAGGGTCCAAACCAGAATACAAAGTGGATTCTAAATCTGACGGCTATTCATTTACACAAAAAACTTCGAGTTCGGATTCCACCATGCAGAATCTACCCCAGGTTATGACTCCGAATCAGAATCTCGGATCCGGTCTGGGAGGACCCAAATTCCTGGCAAAAACTCAAAAAAACCGATTCTCGAAAACTTCCAGACAAGGCTCGCCACAAAGGGAAACGTCCGCTCTGCCTGAGCCGTTCAATGGCGCAGAGGTTTTACAATGGATGAGTTCGCGCTTCAATGCTGACTTCGAGGAAGCCCAGGCGGACAAAATGGGCGAGCATGCCACTATTTATCGTCTGTTGGAGTCTTCCTCGTCTTGGAATACTAAGGGGCCAAGCTCGGGGAGAAAGTATGCAAAGGAGGAGAATCGCTACGACTTGTTGCTGGAGATAAACAGAACCTTTCAGCAGAAACCCAAGCGCTTTTAACATCGAAAAAGTGAGTCGAGAAATTTTAAAAATCAGGGAGCTGCTTTTCTTCTTTTCAAAAGCCAAAGCTTTCGAGCGGGAGAGAAGCTAAACTTGGAAACAAGACGCCAGACTTAGTTTCATACTATGCAATATGAGTATAAAAGACATTTTTCTGATACGGCATAAGAAAGTGATTGACCAGCTTGGCTCAAAAATATGACTGAGATTTCAATCTACCCAATCGAGTCCACCGCTGTCTCGAATCTTGGCATTATGATATTTGATGCGTCTTTTGCCATCAAAGAATGGTGCAAATCAGTCTAACGATAGCACTTTGAGCTGTGACAAAACCGAGTTTGCTAAAAGCCCCTGAGGGTCTTGAACCGCAATGAATCTCTTTTCTAGTCGTTCCGAGAATTGCAGCCTTGATAGTTGTTTGAAGAACTGCTTTCCGTCACTCAAAATAGCCTTACTATGCACATTCTTCGTTCAAATTTGAAATCGTGGCCTCTACAAAGGACTTCCTCGTTGTTGAAGAAGCATCATCGCTTCTTGTTGTTTTTGTGCCTCCGACCTTGTCCCATGATTCTGTTAAACGTTTTTTGGGTGCTTATCTCTTGCGAATCACGGCCGATTTTCGTCAGTTTGGCATGCAATCAGTATCGAGGCTTGCAAGCTCATTTAAATAATTTGCCCAGTAAGGCATATGACCCATACTGACAAATGAGTTGATTGAAGCGTTGCCATGTATCGAATCATGACCCAGTTCTACCTCGGCCCCGCCTTGCCTCGCCACTGGCATGGCGGTAGATTGAAAGGATCCCAGAAGTCCGGAGTGTGAACAAGCTGCAAACTCAGTTAAGTGTGACCCTTAGAAAGTATTCAAGAGCGCAAAATCTACAGAGCTCGAAAGGATCAACAAGAGAACGAAAAATTGCTTAATGGAATATTTTTACAGCATTTCCGCCGGTAAATTGTATTGGCGCCTAGCCCAGTCTCCAAGTTATATGAGTTAAGATGGAGACGAAGCGGAGAAAAGCGAAAAGCGAACAAGCGGAGAATAGCGAAAAGCGAACGGCGAAGCGAACGGCGAAATTAATCAACCAATACTGTTCGTCGATCAACCACGCGCAAACTCATGTGCGAGATCAGTCGAAATGGGGCTGTACACTATGTCCAAAAAGGATGTATCAGGCTTGATCAATCAAAGACTCTTTTCGCAACTTGTTTCATTTGCGAAAGTCTGTCTACCTATACGCGCATTCTCCATGGTGCAAGACGCATCATTTTACTCCACTGAAAGGGCACTCTTTTCTCTTGCGCCAGACTGCCCCAATTCATGACCGGCTTGCGCACTTTTATTTGCACAGGGCCAGCCAGCTTGATTATTGGCAGAGCGCGTGAGAAAAAGCGTGAGTGGGGGGCCCAGGGCCTCGGGCCCCCATTGCTGTGCTGAGCCTCCGTACTCGACCTGCGTGGGAGAAGCGCAAAGTAGATTGCCTGGCTACAAAGCGAAAAAGATGCAAGAAAGGAGCAAGACGCAAGAAAGGAGCAAGAAAGGAGCAAGAAAGGAGCAAAATCCAAATGACAGCAAGACTGAGTACAATATTTGAATATCGAATATTTGCCAGAACCAGACTCGCAGTTTTTCATAAAGGCTTTACTGATCTGCTCGCTGGACGTCCATCTCAAAAGCGAACATAAGGGTCACACTTTGGTTCTCCAATCAGTTTCCTTTTATTCCCTCAGGTCCTTCCTTCCTTTCTTTTCTTTCTATTCTTTCATCCGTCCTGTCTGTTCCCTACATTTTCTTACTCAATTGTACGCTAAGACCGGAGATTGGAATGGGCACTTTTCTACGTTGAGTCTCTCGAAAACTACAGAGCAGACTGTTGGCTGCAAAGATTGCCGCTATCTAAGAGTCCCCGAAATAAGTGACGCCCTTTCTATTGCGCGAGGCTTCTTTAAAAAAAAAAAAATTTAACGCGGGACCCATTCTTCAGCATATGCACGTCCTCTCGGCCGAGTGCCCCACCCCACACGACCCGGGACCTTGCGGGAGTGGAGGTGAGGCTATCTGCAAACCACCCGCGCAATTCCTCGTCTCGCCGGGGCCACGTATAAAAAGTTTGGGGTAAATCCAGTCGCTGACACAACATCCTAAATTTTTTATTATCAATCACGAGAGCCAGACCCACATATCTTCACGGCAAGGATCTACACTTATTCAAAAGATAGAAACAAAAGCCTAAAAAATTCTACGAATCGCACCCGAAAAGAATCACAATCATCCCATCTTTCCCATATATCGCATATATCGCATATAATATCGCATATATCGCAAATATCCCATATCTCCCATATCTCCCATATATCCCATATATCTCATATATCCCATATCTCCCATTCATCTCATTTATCCCACTCATCACATTCATCATTGTCTTTCGTCAACATGTCTCAATCTGTGTCTGAACAAATGAAGGTCGATACCGATATCATCACATTGACCCGCTTCATTCTCGAAGAGCAGCAGAGATACGCGCCCAATGCCACTGGAGAATTATCCCTCTTGTTGAACGGGCTCCAGTTTGCCTTCAAGTTTATCGCACACAATATTAGGAGAGCCGAGTTGGTGAACCTTATTGGTGTTTCAGGCTCTGCCAACTCGACTGGCGACGTGCAGAAGAAACTCGACGTCATTGGCGACGAGATTTTTATCAACGCCATGAAGTCAAGTGGCAACGTGAAGGTGCTCGTCTCGGAGGAGCAAGAGGACCTCATTATGTTTGAGGGTGGTGGTAGGTATGCTGTATGCACCGACCCAATCGACGGATCCTCAAACATCGACGCTGGTGTTTCTGTGGGTACAATTTTCGGTGTCTACCGCTTGAAAGAAGACCTGAAGGGCCTGATCAAAGACGTGCTTAGAAAGGGAACTGAGATGGTGGCGGCCGGCTACACCATGTATGGTGCCTCTGCACATCTTATGTTGACGACTGGCCACGGTGTCAACGGATTCACTTTGGACACACAATTGGGTGAGTTTATCTTGACACAACCCGGCTTGAAAATCCCGCGCTCTCGAGCTATCTACTCCGTGAACGAGGGCAATTCGTACTACTGGCCGGAAAGCGTCAAGAAGTATATTGAGGACTTGAAAAAGCCCCAGGACGAGTTAAAGGGCAAGCCCTACTCTGCGCGGTACATTGGATCCATGGTGGCCGACATTCACAGAACGTTATTGTATGGGGGTATCTTTGCGTACCCTGCAGACTCCAAGCTGAAAAACGGGAAGTTGAGAGTCTTGTACGAGTGCTTCCCCATGGCCATGTTGATGGAGGAGGCCGGTGGTGCTGCTGTCAACGACAAGGGTGAGCGCATTTTGGACATTTTGCCGAAGGAGATTCACGAGAGATCTGGCATTTGGTTGGGTTCGAAAGGCGAGATTGACCGTTTCTTGAGCTACATCTAGTTGGTGTTCTGCAAGTAGTTGAACTTTGAGTGGAAATTGGAGACTGAATATTTGAAAACCTGGTCAAAAACTCACGACACGGGCCAATAAAAAGAGGGTGAACCCGAGCTTTGGAACCCCAACACACCACAAAATTTTCCTTTTCAATCGTGGTTGATGGTCTACTTTCGCACGCTCAAGTCCGAAGTTTAAACTCGGTAACAATGTGAATGGATGAACTCATGTACGGTTTCCTTTTCTCTCATCCTATAGTCTTTGTGAAGAAAATTCATCTATCAAAAATTTCATCAAATAAGTCCAAACACAAAACCTCGTCCCATAATTTAAATTCTGAATGTGCTAATGCCGTTGTTGTCCTGCATACAACACCTACATCGGGCCTTGCCCCTCATGAGTCAGTTCGGATTTTGCACCAGGCAGTTTCGTCATATTTGACCCGTTGGTTTCTTGCCATCTTTGCTGTTTGCAGTTTTGCTATATATTTTTGCTATTCACAGACTTTTGCAGGCTCACTCGAAAACACAAAAAAAGTTGAAACTCACCAGATCATCTGTTATATATCAGTATTTGACTCACGGCTCGCTTGTGAACTTTATCCTGGTTTTAAGCTTTTTATCAGACAAACTGTACCAAAAGAATCTCTAGAATCGGACAATCTCTACATCACTCTATGCTGGCAATACAAAAAAGTCTCCGAAGACTCACATACGACATCAAGCACGCTCTTGCAGCACGATATGACCTAGTGCATCTCAAGCGATTGGCCTTTCTGATCGCGCTCTTCAGTTGTCTTTCTCTGGGCTCAATCATGCTATTTTCCCTATTTTCTCTGGCCCTTCATCACGCTGTCGGACTCACTTATACACAGATCAACTTCATTGTGTCGTTTTCCGCTGTTGGCATGTACTTATGCTTGCCTGTGTTGGGCTACTTGGCAGACTGCTATGGACCCGCTCTTTTATCGTTGATTTCGATCTGGGCGTTCTGTCCGGCGTATTTTGTCAACGCCACGATCGTCAAGGCCGTCGAAACTAGTACTGGCGAGGCTCGCGACCTCTCAAGAGGAGGTGTGGTGATCTTGGCAGTCAGCTTTTGTTTCATAGGCCTAGCCACCAGTTCTCTATACTTTGCCAGCTTGCTCACATGTGCTAAAATATACCCTGACCACAAGGGATTGGCAATCTCGTTGCCTGTGAGTTGCTACGGGGTGTCGCTGCTTCTCGGATCCCAGATTTTGAAGCTAGACTACTTCCACCTGTCGCGCGACGTTTTGGACTTGTATAAGGTGTTCATGTTCTTCTCTGTGCTCTATTTTTTTGTGGGGATTTTGAACCTCGTGTCGAACTCCATCGTGACCATCGAGCAGGATGTACTTTTCGGCGAGAACGAGCCGCTTTTGTCTCAAATCGAGCTGGAGCCAGAGCCCTCGTTGACACCCCAACGTTCTGCAGTAGAGCCGGCGCATCATCGCGAGAGATACATTGCGTTCCTCAAGGATAAGTCTGCATGGATCCTCCTTTTTGCGCTTTTCTTCTCGATCGGGCCTTTGGAGAGTTTCCAGAATAATTTGGGGCTGATCATAGAGGCCACTGCAGGTCCTCAGGTTCAACTATCCGACCAAGTGTCGATCATCGCCGCGCTGTCCACCGGAATCCGTCTTTTCATTGGTGTGATAATCGACTGGATTTCTAGCGAAAAACGCAGATATCCCGTTTGCAAAGCATGGTTTTTGATTCTTCTCATGGCCGTCGGACTAGCCGGGCAAGCGATGCCGCTTTTACCCGTCCAATTTAGTATTATCGCACTGTTGAACGGAATCTGCTACGGCGGTCTTTTCACGGCTTTTCCTACGGTGATTGCATCGATTTGGGGCGTGGATTTGATGGGGTCTACATGGGGATCTTTCATGGTGGCGCCTGCTTTTGGAAGCATTGCTTTTTCGCTATTCCACGGCTTTAGAATGGACGTTTGTGGCTCTGGAAGCGGGGAGCTCGGGTGTCTCAACCAGTATTTCAAGCTCACAGCCGCGTGTTTCGTTGTCAGTATGGCTATGATAGTGGTTGTGTGGAGAGGCATATGGTGGAGAAGGGGAATGAAGTGTTTCTGATGGATGTTTACTAAGTGAAGAGAAAAGTCGATGTGTTGACTCAAGAAAGATGTTAACTGGACTTCACGAATTTCGAATTGCAGAACCACGGAAGTTGCGGGATTGCTCGAGATTCACCCTAGACCAGCCTTGGATAAGAATAATGACATTTGAAGAATAAGCTGTTGTAGAAAGGACCAATATTTCTGTTTTTGAAGAGAGTCTTTTATTTTTGGAACTCTTCGAGCAGTCCCAGCACAGTTATAAATTGTCCTCAGCCCATTTAAAGACTTCTCGTAGTCTTTGAAACGACACATTTGAAATCGAATAAAAGAACTGTACTGAGATCAATGCGGTTGTTTTGGAGCAAAGTAACCGTGACTTAAAAGCTGGCACGTGCAGCCAGAAAAGAAACATACATCAATATAAGACCGAAATGAGTTTAATTAGGCCCATTGTTTCGGACATTGTCCCGTGGATTTCTTCCTATATCGTTAGGCTGAAACGGGTTTTCTAGAGTTCCTTGCACTCTTTCGCATCATCAAAAACCGTTTGATATTTATCTACAACCTCTCGACAACATCTCGACAATATCTCGACAATATCTCGACAATCTCTTTGAAATTTCTCCACACAAAAACTCCATCATGTCCAGAATAGCCAAAGTAGTTGCCCGCCTTGAAAGGCACGAAAGCTTATTCCTGCAAGCACTCCGCTCTCCTTCCGAAAACAAACAAACATTATCGAAAAATCTCCGGAGCCCAGGGCCGTTGTCGCAACCGGACGCAAGGCTTGTCCGATCGCGAGTTATTTCATGCGCCTTTGCTAGATATGCAAATGCCGATGTGCGGCAAACACAAACAGCGGGAATCCCACAGATGTCGGACGGACGCGTCGATGCACAATGCGTTGATGTCTCATGCATGAAAGAGCCGGCGTTTGAGAGTAACGCGAGACCTCAAGTCCGAATCAGTTGCAAGTGGCGGTTTTATCTCCTACTGGACCCGTCAAAAAAGTGAGGCGAAAAATATTTCATACAGGCCTAAGGGGACTGGCAAGCTATGGCAGTTCAGCCAAGGCAGATTCGCGGTGCTGAATGTGCTGCATAGGAATATGTGACCAATTTTAGCGATTAAAAACGGACGACGGTGCGACGACAGTAGTCATGGGATTAGTGAAAGCCCAGATCTCGAAAATTAATGACTTATTTTTATCCTTGTGAGTCAAGTGAACCTCTGATTACTTGAGCCAGAACATTTCCAAAAGATTGGGCGATGATTCAAGTGAATGGGCAGCGATCGAGACTGTCCCCGTGGAAATCATATAGAAGGTTAAACACGTGTAAGGTCGCGTCGGTGCTTTGTCTGCTAGTACAGTATCACGTGATTACGGCCCGCCTTTCTCGACAACGTGTCCTTTTCACTTCTCGGGGAGGTTTGGATGCCAACGATGCTGAGCAAATTACCGCCAGTGATTCTGACCTAACTATTCTCAGCACTACTTTCCAACGTGGTGGAAAAAAAAAAAGAAAGGAACAGAAAGAAAAAAAGAAAAAAAGGAAGAAGCTGTTGACGTAAAATTATCATCAAAACAAGCGTAAACTAAGGCCCTTGACACCTCACTATTGTGGGCTTCACACTCTCAAATGTTTCGGGCGTTGTCTGGCTCAAACGGGCCTCAGGTGTCCTGCTTCGGAGTGGCAGAGGATGTAAGGGGAAACCTCGCGCATGAAATCGGAATAAAAGGAGGCTGAAGAAAGAATTTTGGGCGCGAAAAAAAAAAAAAAAAAAAGAAACCCGAATAATGCCACCACGACATCCACATTCGCTGGCGCCCCGAGCGACATTTCTCCCACCCTCTTTCAGATCCAGACGCGCCAGCAGCGCCGTGGTGCGCACACACCGCGACACAGTGTAGACAGCGTGGAGACTCCAGTCAGCAGACGCACGCACACAGTGAATGTATCTGCACAGAGGCACCAGACCCCGGCTTATATGCACACCCCAACACGAGATACGTGAGGCCACCTGCATAGCTCGCGCTCATGCCGCGGGCACGTCCCACCGCGACTTTTCTCGTTGTGGATCTGGCGACGGTGGTATTTTTTCGGCACATCCGATTCTTATATAAGACATCTGCTGGACCTTTTTGCTTCTCCTTTTCTTCTGCTTTTTTTTTTTTCTTTTCTTTTCTCTTCTTTTCTCTTTGAGGACATTCCCTTGGATCATCACACATCTTCTCACATAGCACATCATGAAGGCCATTATTCTTGTCGGTGGATACGGTACTCGTTTGAGACCTTTGACCTTGACCTTGCCCAAGCCAATGGTGGAGTTTGGTAACCGCCCTATGATCGAGCACCAGATCGAGGCCTTGGCCGAGGCCGGCGTCACCGACATCGTGTTGGCCGTCTCGTACAAAGCCGAGGTCATGGAGGCCCTTTTGGAGCAGTACAAAGCCAAATACGGCATCAACATCTCGTGTTCTAAAGAGGAGGAGCCCTTGGGAACCGCCGGGCCTTTGAAGCTCGCCGAGAAGGTGTTGAAGAAAGACGACTCGCCCTTTTTTGTGTTGAACTCGGACGTGATTTGCGACTACCCCTTCCAGGAGTTGGTGGCGTTCCACAAGGCGCACGGCGCTGCAGGAACCATTGTTGCCACCAAGGTCGACGAGCCTTCCAAATACGGAGTCATTGTCCACGACAGAGACACCCCGAACTTGATCGACCGTTTCGTGGAGAAGCCCGTCGAGTTTGTAGGCAACAGAATCAACGCCGGTATGTACATCTTGAACCCCAGCGTGCTTGACTTGATCGAGTTGAAGCCCACCTCGATTGAGAAGGAGACGTTCCCTCAATTGGTCGAGCAAAAGCAATTGTACTCGTTCGACTTGGAGGGCTACTGGATGGACGTGGGCCAGCCCAAGGACTTCTTGACCGGCACGTGCTCGTACTTGTCGTCGTTGACCAAGAGAAAGCCAGACCAGATGAGCAACGAGAAGTTCGTGCACCAAGGAAACGTTTTGGTTGACCCCAGCGCACAGATCCACCCGGGTGCCTTGATTGGCCCCAACGTCGTCATTGGCCCCGGTGTCATTGTGGGCGAGGGTGCCAGAATCCAGAGATCCGTGTTGTTGGCCAACTCTCAGGTCAAGGACCACGCTTGGGTCAAGTCCACCATCGTCGGCTGGAACTCCAGAATCGGCAAGTGGGCCAGAACCGAGGGCTGCACTGTGTTGGGAGACGACGTCGAGATCAAGAACGAGATCTACGTCAACGGCGCCAAGGTCTTGCCCCACAAGACCATTTCTGCCAACGTCGAGCTGGAGGCCATCATTATGTAAGCTCTGCTCCGCTGGCCTGTTGTACATTACCTGAATACCCCGCGTTCATAACTTGAATACACAATTTACGTAAACAGACTGTAGAGTCAGGGTGAAGGGAGAGGCTTGAACGATAGATGAGGGAAGGGACGGAAGAAGAGGAAGAAGAGAAAGAAGAAGAGCGGAAGGGAACGAAGAAGGGAACGGAAGGAAGGATTAGAAAAGCAGGAAGGCTGGAGAAAAGTGTGAAGGGTGGGCCCTGAGAGGGACATAATATGAACAACTTGGCAAGAGTTGAAGAAGAGGCTCCTCCAATGTTCGTCTTGTGTATTAACAACTAATGGCTATTTGGATCATAAGACTTGGGATTGGAGACCTCCTTTAGTGAGAAGCTAATTGGGCCTCGAAGCAGTCATGCCACTCCAAGGTTACTTTTAGGTTACTTTTAGATCACTTTGAGATCACTTTGAGGTCACTTTGAGGTCACTTCGAGGTCACTTTGAGGTCACTTTGAGGTCACTTTGAGGTCACTTTGAGGTCACTTTGAGGTCACTTTGAGGTCACTTTGAGGTCACTTTGAGGTCACTTTGAGGTCACTTTGAGGTCACTTTGAGGTCACTTTAAGGCTTCTCTAAAGAGCCGCCCGCGATGCCTCTCGTTAACATGAAAACATAAAAGATTTCAAACAGCGAGTGCTCCATTCTCTGTTTCTTTTGTTTCGAGTAAAGCCGGTTCTTTTTTCAAACAATGTGTAAACTTTTCAGACGAGCCGTTGGGAGACCACATATGCCGTACGAGCCTACAGCACAAACTCAGATAAATAAATAGCCAATTACCTTGCCTGCTATGAGCTCCCTCACCAACTGTTGGAATTACGTAATGAGCAAGCCATTCATTTCTGTGGCTTTCACAAAATGTATGTTTAACTTTCACTTTCATGCTTGATAGGCCTGCGTCTCTCAATATCCAATTCTTCGAAACGATATACGAGTCGAAAAAAATTCAATGAATTCACAGCTTCAAGAAGCATCCATTGAGTGAAGTCCCTTCGACCCACTATTTCGATTGACCCACCTAAGCCCAGCACGTAGTCCATTAAGTCCAGCATGTAGTCTAGTTTGTGGGCCAATAGATTGTTGAGCTCTTGAAATTACATGTCATTCGCTCATTATTAGGAAATACAACGAAGAGACCTTCGTTGATCTCGGAGGAGCAAACTCCAATCTTAACTTTATTTTTTTAATACCTCGAAGTCCATTTGAGCCTTTATTTTGTTAAAGCTCGAACCTTGAACCCAATCCCCAAGAGTATACCTTCGCTCAGTGTGCTGATATCTTCGTTTCTCTTCCCCCTCTTCAAATATCTTTCCATGCTACCGGCTCGAGAGAAGACAACAAGACTTAGAATCCCTTTTCTCTTACCAGTCCCCTCCCCTATGTACGTCCCGTAATATACGCCACAAAGTTTTTGCGGAGAGGCTCGCTCAATGGCTTGGCACTGCTCAAATACAGCACTAGCAAGATCTGCGCAATCGCAGGCTCGGCCACTGTGCCCAAGGTCTTCAATTCCTTGCCCTCGTGCACAATAGTCGTTTCCAGCTTGTTGGAAAGCACCCACAAAGTGTCGTTTTTGGGCACTGAACCTCTGAATCCCAGAAACACGGCACGGAGTTGCTCGACGCCTATAGAGATCTCCTCTTTAGCCACCTTGGCCATGGGGCACGCCAAAATCGACTTGGTGAGGCCGTCCCGCAAATGGCCAAAGTCTGTGTTTCTCACTGGAGTGATTTTCATAGCAAAAGGCACGTTTTGGCAGATTTCCGCCACGAGTTCCTGCGAGATCGCCTTGTCGTCCAAGATGCCTTTTGCCGTTTGGCCGGGGTGCGCTGCCAAGTACTTGGATACCACAGAAACCACAGTCCGCTCGCTATTTTCAGGAATATAAAGCCCTACACCATAGACTTTGAACCCCACAAAGGTGACTGACCGGACACCCGAGGCCACTAATTTATAAGGAATAGAAAAAAGCTTATTTTCAGAAGGCCCGATTTTGGTCGGGAACGCGTCGATCGAAGAGTCTACGGAAACGGTGTCCAACGCCAGCTGACTATTGTCATTTCTTATGGTTGAGCCTGCTAACAAAAACGATGCCAGCGATACCGAGGCAAATGTCGCCCACATTGCGCCCCTTCTGCTGAGAGCCATCGAGGGGGAGTTTTTGTGTATACCAGCTTTCAAACGTGTCCACATTTTGTAAAAAAAATTGGTGTTGTGGTGGATTTTGAATAATAGTAAAAATCAGAATTTTAATACAGAGAGTGTTCTTGAGTAAGCTCGAGGCGAGAAGTGCGCACTAAATAAATGCTGATTATTGCTAGACCAGTGGGTCCGGTTTAGATGATGAGTCTTAATTATTAGATACTATGTGTGATTTTTGATTGTCTTGACTGTTCTGTTATATACTTATTTTCTTATTTAAAAAAACTCCAACTACGATCTAAAGATCTAGTCTGTACCATGTTCCCTAATGAAGGTCTTGATCAGTGATGTTCAAAGTCAGTCCTTAAATAAAATTTTACTTAGAAAAACCTCCCGTTATTTATAAATACACTCACATTTCTTCAGATTTCATACACTTTCTGATGGGCCTTCCCCGCCAATTCATGATTTGACAAGAGTTGGGTATTTGACAAACCTCAATTCTATCTCATTAACATATCCTGCCAGAAAACGCTTATCGTCGAGGATGCCATTCAGAACCGTTCAACTTTTTTATTATTTTTTTTTTGAAGGGAACAGATGTATTTAAGAGTACCGCTGGGCAAAATCAGCGGCAAAAAAACTATATACCATAGAAAACTTAGAAACACTCCAAGACAGATTTCATTTTGGCCCGGGTTCGTACACAGATTCTAATGGATAGCATTTTGTGTTATACACCTTGACCGATATGCCAACCTTATTCCCAAAGTTTTATGAACAGACTCGAAAAACAGGGGAAGAACATAATTTATAGGCAGCACAAGCCTATGCTTTCACAATGAATCATTCTCGTAAGAGTTTCCCATCAGATCTTTCTGAATAATTATCCGCTTTGTCGCTTTGTTGGAAATTTGCTTAGTAGATACATTCCCCGTATCACGGTCGTCATCAGAAACTTCCTGGTCATAAATATCTGAGATGAATGTTAGGAAAGGACACTAGACCTGTCGATTGTCCAAAGGCTTACACCAGAAGCTCAAACTCATAGCTCATCTCATGAGAAAATCAGCTGTCACAAAGAGACCATTTATTTCCAGTGAATCGAGCGAGGTACTCCCGCGATTGTGTCAGGAATAGCTAAGGTCCTTTTTGCTTGAAGCCGTAATTTGGAACCTCACAGATAAGTAAAACATAATTTGAAAACAACAAACTCCATTCTTCTCTTATCCCCACTATCTCCTTCTTTCATCCTCATTATCTCCTTCTTTCATCCCCATTATCTTCTTCTTTTATCCCCACTGTCTCCCTATAAGTCGATGATTTTCTCGCTTATTGCCAACGGGCTCTCCAAACTCTTCCCACTTGCGAGCTGAGACTTATAGATCGACTCCCACTTCCCCCATTCTTGTTCCAACGACTCGATTTCAGACCCGAGCCAGTTTTCTTTGACAAGCGAAGCACTCAAGTAACCCAAGAAGGCATCGCCTGCGCCGGTCACGTTGACTATCTTGAGACTTTTGTTCTCCTCAGGAATCTCATAGAGCTCGACGAGAACGCCAAATCTCTTGTTTCCCTCGTGTGTTTTGCCACTAGATGCCAATCTCATTGACGGCTTGTATCTTGATGTTGTGGGGACCGATTTGTAGTCGTCTACGTTCGTGCTGAATTTGATAAGGACGCATCCGTTTTCACCCAACTTCACTAAGATGTTGGGGATGTAAGGAAGAAGTTGGAACGCCTGCTGAAGCGAGCCTTGCTCAAGAAGCTTTTTGAAAACGGGGGATTTAGTGCCAAGCATGGCCATTTTTTCCCTGAACACAGAGTCGATCCCAAGACTGTCGAGAGCAGGGAACCACGAATCGAAGTCGTCGAAAAGTTCCCGCTGACTAAAAGAATCGTGGATCTGCTCGAGTTCTGCGATCGTGGGTGTGATCAACAGGACATTATTCTGAGGAAAGACCCGAATTCTGCTGGAATTCACTCGCGCAAGTCTTGCCAGTTTTGGTTTCAGCGTCGGCTCCACAATAACTACAGGTTTCATCGCCATAGACTCAACACTTTGCAAAAGTGCATCCAAGGACTCAGCCAGGAGGTTGCAATCGACCACCAAGAGCTTGGGCCGGGCTCGCTGGAGCTGTGACTCGATGTGTTTGGCAAAAGACGCGTTTTCAAATATGGCCATGTCCGCACAAGCCATTACCAAGTCGCCACTGGGGCCGACAATGGCATTGTATTGTGCAGAGGACTCACCAGTACATCTTTTGAGGGCAGACACATCGAAATCGAGTCTTTCGAGGCTTTCGACGATTGCAGTTCCCGGCAAATCGTCACCCACGGCAGACACAAACCTGTATGTTGAGTTCAAAGCCTGGTTTTTGACTCCATAGTGATGTGCAAGGCTTACATTGTACCCGACTCCTCCTACTGAAGATGCGGACTTGCCCGGGTTGGAGTCCGCCATCACGGGAGTCAGATGCAAAGTGGAAATGGTGTCTAGCGCTACCAGGCCAATGACCATCACGTCGACTTTATCGGGGAATCTATGGGAGGGGAAATCAGCGGAATGGTGGGAGTCTCCAGAATAAAAAGAGCTCTCAGAACTTTGAGTAGCAACAGAAATCGGAGACCTGTCCGCTTTACTGGCAGATAATCCTTCTCTGTGCTCAATGACGCCCCATTCGCTGGCAGGAAAAGAAGCTTCGGAAGTTTGCAAAACAGATGTAGGAGATGTGGGAATGTGTTCTTTTCTCCGATTCTTCAAGACTGTGCTCGGCTGGAATACTACCTTTAGTTGTTAGTGATGAGAAATAGATTATACGGGATTGAGCTTAGCTCTTAGGGCTCAGAAAAAGCTGGACAATGCGTTGTCTATTTCGGAGATTGAAATAACACTTGGTACCGTGCTTCAAATGTCATATGAGGTCTTTGCTCCGTGCATCACATGTCCGATGAACGCTACCTCTCTCGTTTTGTTTATCGAATATTTTAACATACCTTGAGATCGGTTTCTAAATCCGAAGCCTGTTTCAAGTCTTGGAGCTCAAGGGCAATTTTGCACGCGGCCTCGGCATTGTTTATCACAAAGTGCTTGTTGCACTCTACGGAGCGGCCGTGTGTGGCAGCGGCTATTTTCTTAAGCAAAAACGGCGTGAGGTCTTTGCCCAAAACCCCGCTTTTGGCAGCCTCGGCGTTGGCCGCATTGATAATCTCGTCAATGAATCCACTAGCAAGCGATGTTTCCACAGGAGGCGGGACACAAACTAGATTTCCAGAACTGAGCCCCATCACTCGGTTCTGATTGTGCACAATGGACGCGATTTCTTTCCAGGAACCAAATGAATATGGCGATTTCACCCCCGAGGACCGGCAGAAGAAGCCCGGGACCTCCACCCTGGCCCGCCCATCGTCGTTATATGTCCCAACAAAGACCCCCTGGGTCTCCAAAAACTCCATGGTACGTGGTATGTCCAAAATCAGTTTTGGCCCCGCACACACTACAGTGACAGGCGTGCGAGACAACTCTGTCAAATCGGCACTTACGTCCATGGTGATGTGGCCGTCTCGATGGACTCCACCAAGGCCGCCGGTTGCAAAAACGTCGATTCCGGCCAAATGCGACAAAATCATAGTTCCGGCAATTGTGGTTCCGCCATTAAGTTTCTGGGCCATGGTAACGCCGATGTCACGTCTGGAGACCTTGTTTGCCGATTTGAGCGCGGCCAACTCCTCGATTTGCCGCCCGCTTAGACCTACATGAGGCACGCCTTTGATGAAAGCACATGTCGCAGGAACGCAACCGTTGTCTCTAATTTTCTGCTCTACAACACGTGCCATTTCGAGGTTTTCCGGATACGGGAACCCGTGCGTGATGATTGTGGACTCCAAAGACACAACAGGCACATTTTCTCGGAGGGCCTGCGAGACCTCGGATGAGATTTTGAGTGGAAGTCTGTCTGTCGAGAGCTTCCGAGCAAAGCGAAACATCAAGTCTGTTAATCGTGTTTCGAGGCTGCAGATTGAAGCGTTTTGTGTGTGAAAAGAATGGTGCAAAGCTCCGGAATTGCAAAGCTGATTGTCAAGAAAGCACAGATTTAGGCGCAAAATCTGGCGTCGAAAAAAACTTGAAACAGGCCAAGTGAAGATCTGAACTCCCTAAAAAGTTTTGACAGCAAGGACCTTCAATTTTAAAGAAGCCGTGGGTTCATTAAACGGCATCTCTCCGCGATTCGCATGAAGTGCGCGTCTCGAGCGTCAAGATGCGCGACATCGCTGCAGCCTTTCTATACTCCACGGCATTTCGGCGTTTGAGTTTAGGACACGTACAAACCCTTCAAAGCGACATACACGCAGACAAACAGAGACGCTTTTGCCTTAGTATTTCCCGCCTTGCATTGATTAACCGTTGTGCATCAAATCGATGGGACTTGTCTCGGAATCAGCAGCCGCTTCTCCGCTCGCGCTTCTAAGCGAGAATCTGATAGACCTGTTGAGCCTTTTGAAACAAATAATACAGGCACAAAGCGGGGTAAGCGAAGAAACTTGCGAGAGTATCGCGCCTCAACTATGTGACTTCCTAACTCCCATTAGGTTTGACTGGAATTGGCTCCGACCAGCCGGGTCAGATCCTATAAAGGAGTTGCATTTGAACATCGCCATCACGTGCCTCGAGCATTGCAAGAAAGCCGATCTCCAAATCGGACTCATGTTGGCGCTATCCTTGTACTTTAGCGAAAACGTACCGTGGAGTAATGTGCATTTATCTCGCATCAGTAGGGCTGCATCCAGAGATGTCTGTAAAGCACATCTCCCCGCATTTGCCGATCTTCTATATCCTCGCTTTCTCTCTATCAAGGGGGCTAAACTAGCCACCGTTCAGACCAGAGGTAATAAACAATCGCGATTTACAAAGACGAGGGTCGCAAAGCCAGCACTCGGGCTTCAAATCCTGAGTCTTGCAGAAGAAAACGAACGCTCAGCCTGGAAAGCCTCAATCAATGTGACCACATTATCCTCAGTGTTGATTCTTTTGATCAACGACCAGAATTCAGAGTATATTGCCAAATGTGCGAGCTTCACGCTTAATGTTTTAGACGACTCAGACCCGCTATTTCGAGCACAAGGATGCTTCTTACTTGGCGAAATGATCAAAAGTGGGCACGGCGAGTATCTCACACGCTCTGGGCTTCTCGCTGTTTTTGAAGATCTGGCGAAGACCTCCTTGACTTATTTGCCACAGCTCACGCCCGTCGAAGTTTCTCTTCGCTTACTCAAAGATGCCGCTTACCCGGCCCTTCTATCTCTAATCAAGCTAAATCCTGACACGTCCTATGTCACATATTTGGAGGTGCTAGACGCGCATGTGTTGGCGCTGATCTCCCATATTCTGGGACGAGCCAATGATGCGCCCACAAACGACCTACTAGCCTTCCTATATACGCAGATCTTGGTGCTTGTGGAGCAAGGCTTGCGTCTTTCTGTGCTCGCGTGTTTTACCCGGCTCAACTACGTTTTATGTCAGGCTCTACTGGATCCGTTTCTCGTTGAAGGTGAGAATGGAGGCCAGGTGGTGGATGCGGTGTTGTGTGTCCATCGCAGTATTTTGACTTTGTGTGTCAAGGAATCAGAAAACAAACCAAAATCTCTTCTTTTACAATACACGCTTGATTTCTTGGGGTCCTGGGCCATTCTAGGTAGACGAGTCGTTAAGTATGGGCTTGGGACAGCAAAAACGATAGGACTCATCAGGGAAAATGTATCCCTTTTAAGAATTCTCAGCGTCCCAGGCGGCTCGCCAGATATTGAGCAGATCTTGCAAAGCGTGGTGGCGAAAGTTCCTGAATTGGAAAAGGTCTTCTACTGAGTGTGTGAAGATTTATTTACTTGACCTTATGAAACCAGTGCAGGATAATACACCGTCACTAAATGACTCCAAAAAGGCATCACATTTCTTTGGATTGTTATCTCTTGCTTTCAATGTACCCTTTATTTCTATATTCACAAGACTATGGCGCTGTTTCGACAAGTATTTCTCAGACTTACCTCTGGCCTTGTAAGGCCTGTACAACCTTGATGTTGGTGTCCAAAAATCTGTTCAAACAATTGGACAAACACTTTTCTTCAGTTGCAGTTAGCGTATTGGACGTGATTGGCACGTTTTCGTTGCATTTCTGGAAACACATGTCGGTGAAATTGTGGATCGACATTTGCACTTTGGACTTGGAGTTTTCAGTCTCGATGAACTGCAACATTTCCTTTCTGGACGTGTCGTCAAGACTCTGTATGGCTGTTTGGGAGATTTGTGACATTACAATCTAGGGAATGTGGGAAGAGGGCGTGAGATAGAAAGAACCTAGCTTTTTATGGAAGGGACCAAAACCTACTAGGTCTGTAAAAATGTGAACTAGCCGGAGTTCTTGGCCTCCGCATCTCGTGTGGTGTACGGGTGTACTACTCCATTAAAAATGTAAACAAAACCATCTTACAACATTCCAACCAAACGATGGAGACAAAGCAGCTGAAACTACGCCTGATCCTTGAGCTGACACCTGCCTCCCTACTGGAAGCACCACGCAACGTTTCACAGGAAGTCTATCGGCGCAAATTGAGTGCAGATATAGCCAGAACAAAGCTTTTCATAGAGCAGGCCGAAAATGCCATAGAAGACCTCACAGAAAGACACGGAAAATGCCCTGAAGTCTATGACGATAACTTCAGTCTCTTCTCAGATAGCCCAGGACCTCTGGACAAAAACTGGGCGCCCGAGACTTTGCGCCAAGTGCATCTTCTTGCGCACCACGAGGTCTATAAACAAATGCCGTATCAGCCCATGAGAAACGATCTGATAGGCATAGCTACAGGTCTTACGTTGACGCTGAAAGCTGTTCTGCAACAAGCAAACGCTTCTGAGTTTTATGAAATGCAAAACGAGGCCCGCAATAAGTCCATCGACGAGCTAAATTCCGTCCTCGCAGACTACAAACAAGCAAGTTGTCTCATCCAAGATAGAATCAAACGCCATTCCCGCAGAATGGATGATTTACAGCGGAAAATCGATCTCAGTGCTACGTACGAGGCCGAAATAGACTCGCAGCTTGCGCACGTGCAGCGAGTGTCCGAGCAGGCGAAATTGCACGAGGAGAAACTTCAACAGCACTTGGTGCGTGTGGTGCTGAAGTTGTATGCGATGATGGACTGGGAAAACGCAAATTTGATGGACGAAGACCTGTTCAACAAGAGCATTGCGGCGTCTGTATCGTTGTTGAAGACCTTGGTTTCGAGTTTAGGCAACGGGCTGCAAGAAAAATGGGTCCCGATTCCAACTGGATCTTCAGAGGAACGGCTTGTGGAGGTCATGCTCCGAAACGACCTTTTGACAATCAGAGACAACGGCGGGCTCGAGATTAAACTACGCGACTATGGAATTCTCTAGCTTCCTTCTTCAGAGGAAACGATCCAAAGAGTGAAATCGCATATGCAAAATAAGGTACATGCCCCAACGCTGGGTCACGTGGGGTGAAGGCTCAACCCCAGAGATTCTTATTGACACATTTCTTGTTGTTTTCTTTTTTCTCCAGATATGCCCGCTGCCCGCCTCACAAGACGCCCGTCGTTTCGGGCCAGTTTAAATTTGGCACATTTCGGGTTCAAGGCTCAAAATCGGCTTCTTGTTTACAGTTTGGGAAGCACGCGACCCGGCTTTCCTCGCAACTTCTCCGCAAATCTTATGCGGCGTTCCGTTCTCGTACGTCGACACCGGCGGAGCCCTGCATGGTGTACGGGTCTATGGTCATTGCGGGCCGGCTATTCTGGAAGCCTTTTCGCGAGCCCATCTATAACAAAGCAGATCCCAATCCGTCGCATGGAAAACGAACAAAAAGCGACCACAAAGAAAAAAGGCGCTGCTTTCAACCCGTGGCTGCCAAGAAAAATCAAACTCACCTTGACGATGGACCCAGATCACGTGCCAAAACGGCGCAGGCAACGCCCCACCATTGTTTGTCGTCGCTGTCGTTTGAAAAAAGCTAAATGTGATAAGCAACTCCCGTGTGGCCAATGTGTTCGCGCGAATTGCTCGAGCGAGTGTCTGTATGCTGTCAAGACTGAGCTGCGGGCTTCTGAAGTCAGCGATGAGATGTCATGTGCGTTGTCAAACTTTAGTGATGAGCCCTCGGGCCCGCCGCCAAATCGGGACCCGGGTGCATCGGTGCCACTGCCGAAATCGGCAAAACTGCCGATTAATACTGTGGAAAGCACCCAAATCCCCGCCGAATTTCCTGATTTGCACCACGCGAAGCTCGACGACAAGTTCCGGGATCTCGTGACCCGCCTGTTGGCCTTTCTCAATGACTCTGCTTCCACGTTTTCAGAGGAAAACACCGAAAAACGGCCCAAACGACGCAAATGCTTCTCAGTGGGCGACCGGCCAGCCGCCAACAGCTCGCACAAATTGAACATGCACATGCGTCTCTCGAGCCTCACAAAGACCCCGAGGGCTCGTGCCCCCGTCGAACTGGCAGACTTCATTGAGCCTCGCTTTGCCAATGCTTTTCATAACTTCAAGACCTCGCTGAGGACCACGTATGCCGTGGAACAGTCGCAGCAGGACCCCGCCATCAAGATTTACTGGGAACACAATGTCAACAAAGAAAAGCTTCGGTTGATGACCGTGCAAAACTTGGATCCGGCGCACCGAAACGAGGCTTTGAAGGCTGCGGGCAAGTACTTCGGCCTGCTGTTCATCACCAGCAATCGCTTGAGCCAGGATTTGACAAGAGCTCAACTTTCACTCTATGGAAAACCCCTTGGTTTTTCGCTCACGCCGTACTTTAACGAGTCGGACAGCTACCAGGAGAGCCTCCGTAAAGTATTGCCTGCAAGACCAGTAATTATCGCGTACTTGCGGCGATTTTTCGCAAAAGTGTACCCATTGTATCCCATAGTCGACGAAAATTGGCTCTTTTTCCATGTGAACCGTCTCTTCAACTTCTCCAGCATGGACAGCAGCTTCGAGTCGGCAAACTTGGCGTCACGTGACGACGTGCTTATTGTCGTGATGGTCTTGTTCATGTTGGCGCTCTCGTACCTCTCGTGCTTGACCAATGTCCGGTCCAGAAACGAGGAGATTCTTGAAACAATGGAAATGGCCGGCACACTTTTGAAAGACTGCCCAATATCGTTAGACGTGACTGAATTAGCCCAGTCAATGTTGCTGAAGGGCAACTCCCGGTTGAAATCTCTGTTTCTCCTTCTCCAGGCCCACATGTTGAAAATGATCCACCGAATCCATTCGCCGGATAACGAAATCGCGTACTGCGACGTTGACGGTGTATCCAGTGCCAGCTCGCTTCTTCTGATGGCCGTGTCTTTGATGCTAGAACGAGACCCGAGTCACATTGTGAATTTCCCAGGGGACGCTAAACAGCGCAACCTTCGCCGCAAAGTCTGGTATACGCTTTTGCAGATCGAGTTCACCATGTCGTACTTATTCTTGAGCCCTCGAACAGTCGCTCACACTTTGTACATGACCGCCTTGCCTACTTTTGAGCGTGAACTGTCTAACATCAGTGATCTTCAACTAGAGGAGGCCACAATCCATCAGTTGCGTGAGACCCACGCGGTCTACAGCTCAGCCCAGCTGTTTTTGGATATGGCCATCGACGTCACGCTGTCTTTCCAGGCAGATTTCTTCATCCAAGAACTCGAGGCTTTCGAGGATTCTGCGCTGAAACAGCTCGGAGTTATTGGCGATTATTTCAATAAAATTGCCCCGGGACAGGCTCCAGAGGTGCTTGCCATTGCTAGGCTCAAGGTGTTCCTCTGTCTCCGTACCTTCACTTCTTACGCGAACTACTTCTTATACCTATACTATCGCTACAGGCGCGACCAGCAGATGAGTTTCTTTTTTTTAAAAAAGACTTTGTTGATCCATTTGAACGAGTTTAGCTACCTCTGCTCCGAGCTTTTGTTCAGCCAAGAATCTTACTTCGATACCTCGTTTGCCATGATGATCTCGCCCATCATTTTGATCATCAAGGAAAGCTCTTTCATCGTGTGCCTGGCAGTTAATATCTCACTCCGTTGCGGGGTCATCATGCAAAACTACATCGAGAACGACTCTCGTGACATGTACTTGATGAGACGCTTGCTCAATAGGGGCCGTGAATATCAACTTCTGTTACAAAAGCTCATGAAATTGCTAAGTGAACGCTATTTCTACGCGTGGAAATGCGTGAAGATTAACTCTTATGGGTTTAATCTCGTGAGCAGTGAGCTGTTTTTCACGGTCGCTCCTGGAATAATACAAGAAGCAGCGTTCGACTATACAAACAAACAAATTGAAGATCTTTTGGGATGTATTTCGGAAAACAAACCGATAACCGTGCGTGAAACAAACGAATTCAAAGCGCAATGCTACCAGAAAATGAAATCGGGATGCGACGCAAACGTAACAGGCGTCGATTTGTACAAAACTTTGCAGACAGACAATTACTGGATTGTGCTCAGCACGCTAAGAGAACGTGAATACGCGTCTTCATACTTGTCTCGCAAACAACCGACGCGGGAAAACAAAGAGTTGAATTTGCAGAACTTGCCTTCTGGTGAACGTGACGACGGGCTTGTGAAATCGGCAAAATCTTTGTGTATTCTTGGCCCGGGCCATGACAAAGCCATGTTCGAGCCTAATACGCTTCAAGTGCTCGATATAGATATGCTCTGTGCAAGCTGGCAGTTGGAAAAAGCCGATTCGCTCGAGTCAGTTTTATAATAAAGACAATAGAATGATGAATGGATAGGGATTCAAAGAAAGAGTGTCAGGAGATAAGAGGCTTAAAGAATTGATGAATTAGTGAAGTCATCAGCTGATGGGTTGGTGAAATGGTCAATCAGTGAATTGTTGAAATTAAGTGATATAGCGATCTAGTGATAAAGTAATTTGGTGATTTGGTGATTTGATGTATCACTGAAATAGTGATTAGGTGAATTAGTGAAATAGTGGAGTAGCGATATAGCGATGTAGTGAAATAGCGATTCAGTGATTCAGTGATGTAGTGACTTTGTGAAATGGTGATTAAGTGTCAGTGGTCTAGTGACACAGAGAATTAGTGAATTAGTGAATTGGCAAAAACGTAGTGTAATAGCGAAACAGTGAAGTAGTGATTCAGCGATTTAAAGATCAGGTGAAATAGTGAAATAGCAATTTAGCAATTTGGTGATTTAGTGATTGAGTAACGTAGTGAAATAGCGAATTGGTGATATGGCGGATTAGTGATTTAGTGAGTTAGTGAGTTATTGAGTTATTGAGTTTAGTGAGTTATTGAGTTATTGAGTTTAGTGATTTAGTGAGTTAGTGAGTTTAGTGAGTTTAGTGAGTTAAGTGAGTTTGGTTAGTTTAGTGAAATAGTGAATTAGCAAATTAATGACTTAGTGATCTAGTGATTTGGTAGTTTGGTGATTTAGTGATCTGGTGATTTAGTGATCTAGTGTTTCAGTCAGTCATTGATTTAGTGATTTAGTGATCTAGTGTTTCAGTCATTCATTGATTTAGTGATTTACTGAGATGATAAGATGAACAAACAGATGAATAGATTGATGATTGAACCGTTGAAAATCGATTGATATATGTATTTATGTGTACACGTGTACATAAAGGTGTTTTTTCTAATTCAGATGCCTAGAAATTATAGTAACCAGGCCCTATGCTACGTGGAGCGCCTCATGGTGGCCCTTGTACATGTAAAATTGCAAAAATATGACGCAATCTTCGAAAATAGTACCCAAAGATCCCAACAACCAGCTCAAGTTCAACAAAAGATACCTCGAGTCGCTTCTGTAGAAAAGAATCTGGCCGGCGTACGTAAGGTTTCCCAAAGTAGAGAACATGAAAAACAACAAGCTCAAGCCTTCTACTGATCTTCTCTTATGGTTTTGGATGATCTGGGGAATCCTCGCGCCCAAGTATAGGAAGGCAGAGAGATAACCCACAATCTGAGGACCCATCAGGATATCTGAGGCCTTATCTCCGTCGCTGAGAGCCGAGTCGGAGCCGGCAAAAAAGTATCCGAAGGACCCGGCGCCAATCACAAATAACACAGGGAGCACGTATTTCGTGAATATCCCGTGGTCTTCGGGTTCGAGTGCAATGTCAGTGAGGGTAGAAGATCTTCTTCTCAACAAAGGAGCGTCAGGCTGTGCAGCTCCAGCTCCCTCGTGTTCAGCTTGGGTCGTAGATTTCGCGCTGTGGCGTTTAGGGTAAACTCTGGTGTAGTAAAAATACGATAAAATCATCATGAAGTCGGCGATGCAAAACCATATAGCGATGAAAACGACCTCTGGTAACAACCTGGCCCATAAGGCGCCGGCCAAATTGAACACATCGCCCAAAAACCAGATGGAAATAAAGCCGATCGCGATTCCATCGGCAGACTTCATCCGCCACTGCTCAATGAGCTGCGGCATGAGCAAAACAATCCAACAAGCGAGCCTGGAATAGTTAGTATACGCTTTAAGTGCGACAGATGAGGACCAAAATGAGAACTTTCTCGATGAGTTTTCGGGTGAGTTCTTGGCCAAAATCACCGCTAAAAATCGGCCACATACGATGTCAGTCCCATGACTCCCGAAACCGTGGTTCTCCATGACGCCAGATGCTCTGCCAAGGCATTGAGGATGGAAAGCATGTTTGGAGAGGTGAAGGTCTTGCAGTAATAGATAACAGAAGGTAGTGAGAAAACCAGTGCGTGGAACAAGCCCGGCATTTGAGCTGTGTGCAGAACGCGGCTTTATATGCAATATATGGCCCAGAGCCCCAAAGCCGCCGTTTTTTGTCAGCTTTGATGGACAAGAGGAATTGGATGCAATGATATTTTTTTTGCATTCGTGCTACGAGCTGGAGATTTTTTTTTTGCGAAATTTCTTTCTCAGTGTAATAATCAATTCCGACCATTTCCGTTTCGTTGGCTGTAAGATTTGGGGCTCCTCATCAACACAAGATATGTCAATATTGAAATCGAAAGGACAGAGCTATGTATTGGTTAGCTCGCGGAGGATGCGAAAAGCTGTGCCCACCATTCAATAACATGTAGTGGTAATTGGTCACTCCTTTCTTGCTGATTCTCCTGACCCCGGAAGTTTATTTTTTTGCATGCATTTGAAACTTTTTCGTGAATTGGTGGACTCAAATGAAATAGCGGGTTAAGTATTTTCTGATTATATTGGCAGGAGGACTAAGTAGTGTATCATCAGAGCTGGACATTTCACCTATAAAGCCCTGTCAGCAGCTCGAGTTTCCACCAAAAAGTCTGAGGTCTCCCGCAGTGAAGATTTCCCTAAATTCTTTCGCCGGCCTCGCCTCCGAATAATGGAATGGAGACATCTTATTTCCTGGGCTACTATCAAAGTCACGCTGAATTTGGCTTGCTTGGGGAACCAAGAAGGATCCAAAACTTCCATTTTCATCGAAACCTTAGATATAAAGAGTTTCCGGGTTCAACCTTGACATGTTCCAAGAAACGAGGCTATATTCTGGGCTTCTGAAATTTACTACTTTTCCACGAACGATCCTTAAATAGATTCACATCAAGCTGAATCACGAGAGAAGACCTCAATAAAGTGCTTATCTTCTGGGCTTCCCCACCACCCAGCAAAAAAAATGAAGAGAAAACATCAACTTGTAGTTTTCTGCTAGAGCCACGGCTTCAAGTGTTTTTTTTTTCTTTGTTTCTGTATTTATTTTCTTAGATAACACAAGATAACACATTCTGTGGTTTGGCTTTTTAGCAGAGTCTCTAGTATAAGTAAGACATTTGACGTCTATGATGGGCGAGACTTTCTCCGTACAAAAGAAAACTGGAAAAAAACTGAAAAACACCCAGCTCTCAAATACAGTCATTATAGTCTTACAATTGACGAAAACACATGAGATTTGATGGTTACAGACTCCTCACTTAAGGCCTTAGTCTATTATTCAAAAACTAGAAAAAGCGCTCTATACTTCTCCGCTACCTTCGCACCCGTACACCAAACGCATCTCTGAGGATGAATTTGCGCGAAAATCTCAGCAGCGATCCGAAAATTTTTATCAAACACCTTTTTCCTCAAACTCAACACAATGGTATGTTTTGATAGTTGAAAGCGTTTTCTGCACGGAAATCACAAAGCAAAATTTCACGTTGTATGTGCCAAGAAGCGTTGCCATTTTTCGTCTAATTTGTTGTCACAGATGGGCCGGGGCATTTGAGCCTTTTTCGCTCAGATGTAAATCTCAACCGTCCTTCCCAGCTGAGAATATGCCAGGGCATCATAATGCAAATGAGTAAGGAGACGCGAAGCATTTTAAAGTCTGACATGAAAAGAACAAGACTAGAAACTTTTAGAGACTCTAGCTCGGGCGTGCCTAAAAGTCTTGGTCTCTGACCTGGCCATCTGCAACATAACATCATTTAGTATTTAAGAATGCGCACGCGCTTCTTGGAGCATAGGCTGAGTATCTTCTAGATACTGTAGAGTGAAGTTTTTTTTTTTTGCGGATTCCTTGAAAGAAGAAAAAAACTAACTCAATGACACAGCCCTCCTCCAAGAAAGTAGCTCCTGCTCCATTTGCCGCCAAGAACCAGGTGGCCAAGTCGACCGAAAACCCGCTCTTTGAGACCACGTCCAAGAACTACGGTATCGGCCAGAGCATCCAACCAAAGAGAAACTTGACCAGATATGTCAAGTGGCCGCAGTACGTGAGATTGCAAAGACAAAAGAAGATCTTGAACATGAGATTGAAGGTGCCTCCTTCGATTGCCCAGTTCCAGAATGTCTTGGACAAGAACACCGCCACGCAAACTTTCAAGTTGTTCAACAAGTACAGACCAGAGACCGCTGCGGAAAAGAAGGATAGATTGACCAAAGAAGCCGCGGCCATTGCCGAGGGAAAGAAGGCCTTTGACGTTTCTGAAAAGCCTCTTGTAGTCAAGTACGGCTTGAACCACGTGGTATCTCTCATTGAAAACAAGAAGGCCAAGTTGGTGCTTATCGCCAACGACGTCGACCCTATTGAGTTGGTCATCTTCTTGCCAGCTTTGTGTAGAAAGATGGGCGTACCTTACGCTATTGTCAAGGGCAAGGCTAGATTGGGAACTTTGGTGCACAAGAAGACATCCTCCGTGGCTGCCTTGACCGAGGTTGCTGCTGCTGACGAGGCCGACTTGGCCAAGTTGGTGTCAACCATCAACGCCAACTTCATCGAGAAATACGAGGACTCCAGAAAGCACTGGGGTGGTGGAATCATGGGCAAGAAGCACAACGACAAGGTTGCTAAGAGAGCCAGACAGATGGACGTTGTCCCCACCCAAGCTTAGGCGCTCGATGGGCGTTGGTCCATTTTATCTTATTTTCATAATATACCAGAATTTCAATACAACTCAAAACAAGGTTTTCACTTCCATCTTGTCATCGTAAGCTCGTGAACTGAGACGCTATCGACGAGTATTTTTTACGACACCGTAAGATGAATCAGACAAAAAAAAAACATGAAGAAAACTTGTCATAGATCATGTCTCTTGGTTGAGTCTTGGTCTGTTCAGCGTCCTTCAGAATTAAAACCCGCGACTGTCAAATAGTATGGTTAAAACATGATTTACGACACGATTTGCAGCGAAAACTCAATTGAAGGACACGAACCTTATTTCGTCACCAAACCAAGTCACTTAATTTATTTCAGACGTTTGCATAGAACTTTTTGGTCTAATGTTGTTCGTCATAGATCACATTAAATAGACATCTCAGTAGACCTTCTGATCATGGTCACGTGTGTGGTGTGACTGCTGGTCGTGCGCACGACTCAAAAAGTTTGCGCCCGCGCGGACTAGGCTCAGAAAAATTCATCTGTTTTCGGACTATAATTCTTCCACACTATAGACCAAAGGTATGTCCAAAATGACGTGCTTGCTAGAGGGTTTGAACGACTGAATGCCGAGGTCTTGGCCATGTATCATTACCTTTGTGATCCCCCGATAAAAATTGGCCCAAATGTCAGGCTAAACCTCGAAAAGAATGCTATTTGACGGGCATATGAGAAGAGCATCTATCAGTCTGCGATAATCCATGTCGGAAATCATGAAAAATCATGTTGGAGCATTCAACTGAAAGCCTAGCTCCCGAAAGTCTCAATTTCACTAAAATCGTCAACATTTCGAGAAGTCATCTCTCAAAGCAAGCAACAAGAATTACACTTGGAAGCTGTATACTAACAAAGTAGCCGAAATGTCCAAGTCCAAGAACCACACCAACCACAACCAGAACAAGAAGGCCCACAAGAACGGTATCAAGAAGCCTAAGACTTACAGATACAGATCTTTGAAGAACGTTGACGCTAAGTTCAGAAGAAACCACAGATACGCTTTGCAAGGTACCGCCAAGGCCGTTGCTGAGGGCAGAGGTGGTAACTAAATGTTTCACCGCCATGTGTTATTGACTCCTTTAGTATTGAATTAGTATCCAATGTTACTTTAATTTCAGAATGGCTTTCTTTGTAGAGCTTGCTTCTCATGATTTTGAGGTGTGATCAGTACGTAGAAAAACAGCCCTGACAGTGCTTGTGTGGGGTTAGATTCGGGACCAAGGCGTTTTTTTCAAAGACTTTGACAGCGAGTTCAGTATTGTCAAAGAATTAAATCAAAGCAGACAATCATGATTTGCGTCACTCTCCCTAGTAAGTTCCTGATGAGAAGTCGGGGAGCAACTTTAGCAGGTCTCGGAATTCAGGAGGTTGAAAACAAAATTAATTGATAACAAAATTAATTGATAACAAAATTAAGTGATAACAATTAAAGAAGTACATTGAAGAAGCGGGTTTGAGGCTTTGCTACTTCATGGGTCCTTGTTTAGAGCAAGCCATCAAAAGATTTGTGAGTGTTAATTACAAGAATCCATGTTCTCCTCGATAAGACGTGTCACGTGACGGGCCCGCCTCCTTCCTTTCGGACGGAAACAAGATCCTGGAGTAGAGTCCTCAAGAGTATCCCAGTCAATAAAAAGCTTGCTCAGGCCAATTTTCATTATCATCAATGATATGAGAAATAAACCCTTATCCCGAATAAACAATTCTCCACAACCTATTTCCTCATCGACTTTATTAAGCGTGGCTCCTTTGCTCGTATCACTTATGGGTGCGACTGCAAGCCCGCGCCCGCGAAGACACACAAAAGCGTGAGGCTGCAAAAACAGCCCACAGCACCATATAAAAGAAGGGATCTACTGTACTCGGCGGGAAGTTGTGCTACACATACTTCACAAATCTTATATAGGCACGCGTTCTATTTGTTTATTTTTAAAAAAAATTGTGATGAGCCACCTTTCAACACGTCCTCTTCCCAATCCTTGTGATCCCCCACATCGAGACTCAATGACGTCTCAAATCAAAGTGTATATCTCCAACCTCAACTACCACACTACCGAGGAGGAGTTGCGGGAGTATTTGGCTGATACAAAAGCGTATGTTTGCTTCCAAATGAGGTCGTCTATACTACTTAGTGGCAAAAACTTGTGCACGTTCCCGAGATACTAACGAGTCTTAGCACCAATGTCTTCATACCCAATTACTTTGTGGGTTTTGGGAGTCTGAGGTTCAAACCCTTGGGAATCGCATACGCCGATTTACCAAATCCTGAAGAAGCCGAAAGTTTTATCAAGGAGTTTGAAGGCAAGCTGTTCAAGGACAGGAAGTTGAAAATCAAGCTTCACGTCCCTTACAGTCCCAGCCAAAAACTTACTCGTCTTTCGAGCGTGCATTCGATCAAGAGATTGTCAAGAAAGGAAAATGACGAGCCGAAAGAAGAGAACAAAGAAAACGTCGCCGAAGAGATAATCTGCTCTCCTGTTGAAAGAGAATTTTCCAGCAACGGAATTTTTGTGAAGGGCTTGAAGGGCAAAACTTGTGAGGAGGACCTCAAGGCTATATTCAAAGATTTTAACCCTACTGATGTGAAGTTTTTCAAACCCAAGGGTTGGATGAGAGGCTTGAAAAACCGCTCGCATAATGCTATCGTCACACTTGATCTTCCAGAAAAAATAACACTAGATGAAGTGATCAATAGTTGCAGCGGCGAAAAGTGTTGCGGCAATTCGATTGTCGTCACTAAAGCTTATCTCAACGGAGATCGAGCATACAAGGTCAAACTGGGAGACACCGTCAATTCTAGTCCTTCAAACAAGCTGCCTATAGAAAATTCGGAAACCCAAGTTGGAGAGGAGTTTGTTGCAGATGATATCACTGAAGATGCAGCTGAGGAAGCCATAGTGGCAGAGGCATCACTTGAAGACGAGGAAAACTCTAAAGACGAGTCGGGCGAGCAAACGATGCAGAGTTTTGAGCAAGAAAATGCTTCTAAGAAAGCGATCTGTGAGGGAAATGGTGGACTAGTGGAAAACCCTGAGATCGAAATGGAAGCAACTGCGGCCTAATTGAGCCCCGAGTACGTACGACGAGTTATAATCGGAATACCCATACACCTGCTAATCATTAACTTCACAAGTTCGAAGTCGATTCATATCGCGTCCTACAAACCACCATAATGCGATGATATATATACCTTCGATTACTTTGTTTTTTGCATTATTACTATTCATACACTTCAACTAGCAACTCGCCTAGTCGGAGGTCTTTTGGGTACCTCTCAACAAACCAGTTCTTCTGGCAGCAATCAAACCAGCCTTTTGACCTGGGACAGCGTTTCTGGAGATGGTAGAAGCCTTACCAATGTGCTGATGGTTACCACCACCATGAGGGTGATCAACTGGGTTCATGGCCACACCTCTGGTTCTTGGCCAAGAGTTTCTCTTGACCTTGTACTTGTGGAAAGCTCTACCGGCCTTCAACAATGGCTTGTCGATTCTTCCACCACCTGCGACGACACCAATGACACCTCTGGCGTCAGAAGAGATGACCTTCTTAGCACCAGATGGCAACTTGACTCTGGTCTTACCCTCGTCTGGGTTGTGTCCGATGATGATGATGTAGTTACCGGAGGTTCTGCCAAGAGCACCTCTGTCACCGACCTTCTCTTCGACGTTGGAGACAATGGTACCTTCTGGACAAGAGCCCAAAGGCAAGACGTTACCGACGTTCAAAGAAGCTTTGGCACCACAGTACACGAATTGACCAGTGTAAACACCTTCGTTGGCGATGAAAGTCTCCTCTCTCAACTTGTATCTGTATGGGTCTCTGAAAGAGACCTTGGCCAAAGGAGCACCTCTACCGGCATCGTGAATGATTTGCTTCACAACACCACGAATGTAGCCATGACGTTCAGCATAGTCCAAGGTTCTCAACTTGGCAGCACCATTTCTCAATCTGGTGTTAGCAGTGAAAATGGAGCCAGCACCCTTTCTCTGGTTACGAATAACTCTACCCATTGTTGATGTTTGGCAATAAGGTCCGAAAGTTTCAGGTTTCGCTCAATCAAATTTCATCAGCTTGTGCGAGAATTTTTTTTTTTTTTTTTTCCAAGCCGCGAGGCCGGCACACTGCTCCGTGAGGTTAGGGTGCGAGCCCTCAGATTCATACATGCACGTGACACGAAGGGATAGGAAAAGGCTTCACAGAGGCCCAGAATTCGGAGCCAGAGTATCGAATAATTATATTGAACCCTTGCATCTTCGGCTCAAGCTTTCTGCCGAAAAGCGTGGTCAATCCTTTACCAGTCGGTGCCCTTTCTGATCCTCACGCCGATGAATCTTGCGAATTCGTCAAACAACTCATTTACGTCATCTGGCGTCATTTCCTCTAATTTCTGCTCAAGCAGTTTCTGACCCAGAGAAGTGTTCATTATCTTCTGTGCATCCTCCGGGGTCAAAGTATCCGACTTAATGATCGCTTCCATTTCAGGGTCAGTCTCATTCTCAACGATTAACTCGTAAAATTCAGACAAGCGAAGTAAGTCCGCAGGATCGATGCTCTGCAAGTCAGCAACCGTTTGAGGGAAGTACTCAGGTGCGTGCGTGCCATCTCTGTTGCACAAAGGGGCAATTTTTTCGGTGCCGGCGCTGGTTTTCGTAAGATGTGAGTTGAAAGTCCGGGCAATCGACCTGTCCTCCATGAAATCGAGCTGGCCCTGGAGCTCACAGACCAATTGAATAATATCCTCGTTCGTAGCAAAGTCCTCCACGTTGATTTTCTGTTGTGGAGAGGAATCCATCAGGGCCATTCTTTTTTTAACATCCGACAACTGCATTTCCATGAGCTGCTTTCCGGTCTGTGCTAACATCTTGCCTTGCTTTTGCACAAGCTCTGCCAATTGCTGCACTTGCTGAGAAAGATCTGCTGGTTTTGACTCGGACATTGTGTGTTAAGTTAGTGTTGATTTTTTTGTGCAGCTTGTGTTGATTAAGTGCTGACTTGGTGTTGACTTGGGGTCCTAAATCAGAAACAGTGTCTTGTTGAAAAGGCACGTGCGCATGTTTGTTTTCAAGTATTAAAGTATGCGGAGTCGCGCGACGTGGGGCGGGTGCAAATTGAGAACTTGATATTCGAGGACTCAGTATTAAAGATTGGAGATAGCCTGCTTGGCTCAAAATATTGAGATCCGATGGGGAATGATTCAAATTTTTTTGCTCCTCTTCAAGTGCACTCGCTTGACTATGTTGTTCGTTTTTCTTAATGCCCAATTTTGATATGACGGCACTTTCTTTAGGCCCTATCAAGAGATCTCGGGCCAGAGCAATATTTCAGTTACATTGGTGACATCAAACAATCTTTGGAGCGCTCAACGCTTACTCGACTTTTCTTGATCTCTTCTTAAAAAAAAAAAAATCAAACATGAGATTTGAAGCTTGAAAATACCTGTTGGACTGGTAATTCCTAGTCAATGACTTATTATTACATAAGTATTCGAAGATCTTTGATATCCAAGAATCTGCGATTTGACAACGACTCTCACCCATCAGTTCCGAGCTGCTTGCCTTTTTGTCACGACAAAAAGTCAAATTTGTGAAGGAGTCTCGACCAAACACACCCTGCTAACCTGTGAGGTGAAAGAAAAAGAGGTATCAAAGGTCCAGCGGAAACCTCACTCATGAATTCGCGTCTCCCTTTCAAGATAGCTGTAATTTTGGTCTTTTTTTCTTTTAACTCTGAACCAGGTAGCGCTGTTATTATGATAGCCCGCTCCCAAGTCTTCACTGAGAGTTGGGCAATTGATCTGAATGTGATCCATTATTGTTTGGAATTGTGAAGACAAGATTAGTAACCTTCTTGGATATCCAAGATACGAATATGAGATTCTCCTTGAATTGCGCGTGAAACTAAGCTCTGTTTTTGTTTTTAATCAAACCTGTGGAAAAATGGCTCACATATGTTTATTCAGTGATGCTATCTTTTGTACTTCCAACTTAAGACTCAATGGGTAAAGCGCTCAAAATCAAGGAAAGAAGCAATACGTTTTCACGAGCATCAATTCATCATCATGCATAGAATTGCCGCAGTTATGTTTTGAGGACTTGATTCTCTACAAATTCTCTGCACCGCTCCGAATTCCGCAAACATCGACACATGCTACTAGCAGAACTTGTCTATAAACATTTTCATTTACTTGCCAAAAACCGAGGACAACCCTGGAAGCTTTTCCAGAGCATAGACGAAAAGATCGTGTTTGTCGGTCATTTTCAAATGACAACGTGGTAATACGAGTGAATCCAGACGTTGACAGCAAACACGCCGAGTAGGTTTTCAGACATACTATACAGTGGATGGCAGATAGAGTTTAATAGATGAATTCTTGGGAAGAGGAAGTCGAAGCCATGTAACGCATACGTTATGTGTCATCCTTTTATCCGATATATATAATCTGGATCAATTCAAACATCAAGCAGCCATATAATTGTACTTGAAAATCCAGGTAGAAATCGTGAAACTTTATGATCAGAATCTTTAGATAACAAGAAGGCTGCATCAGCTCTTTAAAGCGGCCTGATCCTGGGGTTCAAGCGAACCGACCGTGGAGATAAATACGATACATCTGATAAAAACCAACATTTTTGAATGTAATCTCAGGTCATGAACTTACATAAAGTTGATTCTCGATTATCAAATTTGTTCAAGATCTGAAATCTGAAAAGTTCCAGAGGCAAATTTTGATTTTGTCTGTATTAGCAAGAGCCATATATGTTGATTTGAAAAGCCATATTCGAAGCAAGAGGCGTGTCATAAGGCTGCAGACAGAAAGAGGAGAAAAGTTATTTCTGGTTTGGGGTCCTGTCATTATTAGTGGGACTCCGGTCAATCAGACTCCTCATGGCACTGGCAAGAAAATATGACTATCCGATCAACCGGTCTATCACCTTGACATTGAACTGACTTACTTCAACGCTCCACTACCGGAAGAAAAGAATACATACGTGAATCATAATACGGTTTACAGTGAAATGTAAGTTGACCTGTGCTCATAAAATACCTTACAGTATATGGTGAAACAAAATTGGCTGCGAATCTTCATGAATTTCAATGTAAGAAAAATCTGAACCATTCACGACACTGCAAATCTCCGTGCATTTCATACCAGTATAGTGTCGCTCATCGTAATAAGTAGTGACTTGATAAGTATACGTTGTAAGCACTTTCAAAATCAAGAAATTGAGGTGCTTTTGTACTAATTTTCAAGATCTGCAGCATGTCTATACAGACTCAGATTTGCCTACACTCAATAATATCCCAAGAACTATTTTTTAATCATTCCTTTCCCGAAACTTTCATCATTAAGTTGTTTAGCTGCTCAGGAAAACACTTCACCTCCTGGCGGTGTTTGAAAGATTATTTTTGTTTTCAAGTGGCAAAGGCAAGGCCCTCATAAAACTGAAATTCAGTCGTAGACTCGCAACAAAGGACGGTGAAGATGAATCTATATAGGAGTACTCCACTTAGATATTGCGCTCTTTTGAATATCCCAGTACTTTTTTTACATTTTCATTGTTACAAAAGGGCCGCTTGATAGGTTCTTTCCATTGTATATTTTGAAAAACTTTAAAAAATAGCTTGAAGAGTAAGAGGTTTCAGAATTTTTTTACCAAGCTAAGGCTAAAACCCTGGCCTCTTCAAAATATTTCTTTCCTTTTCGTGAATAGGCTAATAAAATCTTGCCCGACAATTACGGACAGTTACGACAAATTGCAAGGTTTGCTTACAAAGAAATCGAAGTCAAGAAGCTCTTGCTGTTACCCAATACTCAAGGCGCAGCGCATGGATTTGCAACCTCTTGTTCATTCGCCTTTCCATTACCAATACGTATGACTTTCATTTTGAGCGTGATTTATCACAAAAGCTTCGACGCCCAAGCAAATATAGAAGTATAAAAAGACTAAGAGAATTTGATGATGATATAGCCTAATTTTGAATCGACTTTATAACTGATTTGAACAAGAAAAGGGGTTGTAGCCTCTAGCCCCACATCATGTTCAAGGTATGATGACATTGATAGAAAGAGAGTGAAAGAGCGAGCGAGATTGAGAATGAGAGAGCCAGAAAGAGAATGAGAGAGCCAGAAAGAGAATGAGAGAGCCAGAAAGAAATTGAGAAGAAATGGATGAAGTGTCTGATTTTCAAAGGGATGCGGTCCGGCTGTCCACAGAATTTCTCTGAGAGCAGAGATCCCAGGCACAGCTGAATGTCATTAATACGTACCTCAAGAAGGCGTGTTCGGGAAGCGTTGTCTTCCCCCGGCTCTTGGCAAACAACAACTCATTTAACTAGTATGCGATGAGAAAGAAGATTCAATACTACATCTTTCTTTCCTTATCTAGAGGTTTTTTTTGGTTAAAGCCTTGTTGAGAAATTCTTCGCTTCATTCACCCGCATAGCTAAGTTTATTTAACGAGTCTGGGCTTTTCACTTTCAACTATTTTTTCTTGAAACCACATTGAGACTTATTCCTTTACTTTAGAAGAACACCAATCAATGTAGTTCGAGTCCATTTCGAACTCCAGTGAAAAGGCGTGTATCTTGTCAGTTTTTTATGGTATTTGGTTTGTGATTCGTGCTCATCTCTGCTTTCCATCAGCCGAGGTGTCTAGCAGGCCATTGAGTCAGTTCAATATCTAATTGGGGATGGAACCCATCTTCACGTAATCATTTTTCTGCAAACAAAGGTTCGAGGAGCAACTGGATCTAATGTTAGCATCATCTAAAAGATGGACGTGAGTGTTTTCGCAGTGCGCAGCTTGCGCTCCCATATAACCGTGCTAAAACCCGAAAAGTGAGCTTCCCGGTCCACAATTTTGAAAATAAAATCTTTAAAATGAGGTGAGACGCTCTTTAATGTACTGGTAGTAAACTAATACTTGTTGCGAGCCAAAAAGGTCGATTTCACTATTTTTTGTGGCTCTTTTACAGAATTGGAGATACTAGTAACAAGCTGTGTTAAACTGCTCCTGTAACTTTGTTGCCACTAATTTCTTGCAACAAGAATTGTTAAGAGTGACATCTGAAAAAAAATTTTGGGAAATTTTATCAAAAGCCTTATTGAACGGTATCTTCACAAGTTTTACTAAAGTCCTTCCGGAGTCAAGCCTTCAGTTAGAACAACTTAAAATAGATCACCTGAGTGGCTGATATGAGGTCACAACTTGCGGCGTATTAATAAAACGAATTGCTTGGCGCGACTGAGTCAAGGTTTAAAAAAAAACTTATGGGGCTGGAGCCAGAAACAGAACAAGGATATTTAGCATCGAGCCCGAAATTACAATACAAGATGATGTCAGAATGCCAGCCTTTTTCAAATATGGAGTCCACTCTCCATAAGATCTCGTCTATTATGCCGACAAGAGCGCCGGCGTCTAGTGATCACCCATTTACCCAGCTCTTAACCACTTCCCATTTACATAGCCCGGGCCAGCCGTGTGCGCGCAAGTTTGCCATTTATAGTCGGGGAGGCGCGGCGCTGATTCTGCAAGAGGCCATGAATGTGATCTGCCGAACATAGCAAATAAGGTGAAGACGAGGAAAAAAATACGATTATAAATGCCGAAAGCTTTCTCTCGTAAGGTGTTGGCGCAGATCCATTTTTTTTTCATTACTCGTTTCCTTTTCCGACACTCACGTCTCTTATTGCTCAACCTTTAGGCCTCGGAACATCAGGGGTCTGATCAGCAGAAAAAGAGCCTCAAATAATTAAAACTTCAAAGGCTTTTAAAAAGAGCCATCCAAGCGAACAAAATAAAATCGAAACAAGTAACAACAACAAGTTCATAGTTTCAAAACTCGTCTTGTTGATATGTTCCGTGGACTACTTTCACTAGTCGCATTGCTCTGTGCCCTTGGCGCAATAGTGGCAATGGTCTTCGTCAATATTAGTGGGACAAGCACCAACAGCATAATCCGCCGATTCTACTTTTCAGAACTAGAAGGAAACTACCGCTGGACAATGTATGGGGTTTGCCAGATTGTCGACAATCAGTACCAATGCACTGCGCCTGCACCCGCATACCCATACTCGCCTGCGGACAACTTCTCGTTCACGAATATTCCCAACGAGTTTATCGCGAACAGAAACACTTATTACTACTTGCTGAGAGTCGCATACGGGTTTTTCCTTGTGGCGCTACTCTTCTCAGTACTCGCAGCGCTCCTGATTCTTTTGCCAGGTTGTAACATGGACCCGCGCTCGGGCTCGCCTGCCACCACTGTCCTGTTTATGGCGTTTCTTTTCGCAACCACCGCCTCTACTCTCAACACTGCGGCTCACGCCTTAGGTGTACACGAATTTGTGAAGGCCGGTTTCACCGCTGTTTTGGGAAGAGACATGCTCCTCACCATGTGGATCGGGACCGGGTTGTTGTTGGTTGCCTTCGTATGTCTTGGCCTTCGCAACAGAATCGAGCAGCGGCCGCCTGTGGTCCCTTCGAGAGTAGCTTACGCTTAGTGCCGATGGGATTGGAAAGCAAAAAGAACAACAAGAAATACGTATTTTGTATGTCATGTAACGTATGTAGTATATGTTGTACACTTCTAGGTGACTATAATACCTTTGTTTTGCAGAGATGATATCATCTATTTATTTGTGGCCGAGAACATCGGGATCCAATGCGAATCAAAAGCGTGAGACAACTATGTGAGTTAGCAGGTACAGTTATGTATGCAGTTTTTACAAAGAGACGCTTTGAAGAGATGACGAAATATAGCGGAGAGGGGATTGGACACTAGATGCTAGATTTTGCGAAAGAGGGCACCGGGGGACAACTATGGCAGTAAGATGTTGATGGGACACTGGAGAAATTTCCCCTACTAAGGCAGTGGGAAAGAGAGAAAACTTTTGTGAAATGTTTTTTATTGTGAAACCTTTATTAAAAGCTCTCAAAAATCTATTTAAACTTTTCGCTCATAGGAAGCTTCTCATTATATTTATTTCAGGGGAACTATATTCTACTCAACGTACCAAACGAGGGCTCATAACGAGCGCCACACTCTTTCGGGGCGTTCCTTGGTCGAAGCACGTCCCTGATACCGATTGGCTCGGCTCATACAGGCCGCCCCACAGTTCTTCTCAACCTCAGAGATAGTGATGTCACGGAGCAAGTGAAACCCAAGGAGGGCATATAAACTCTTTATGGTCATTTCCAGGCTGTGGGCCAGAACATTTAGATCTTTCGGAGGCCCGAGAATATCGACAGGATTTGTACAGTGATTGGTAGAAGACTGTTTTAAAGACCAATAAAGTGACAGTATCGAGAGTATAGCTTACAGCAATAGGTTATAAGGCATTCAAACACATATCGGTGTATTCCTGTAAGTGTTATTTATACAAACAAAAGTGTCAACTTAACACACTCACATCTCAATTCAACACATACACAGGCGATACTCCTAAACATAAAAGTGTGTCAACTCAAACGAGCAATATCTTACTACAAACTATCGTCCCCACACTCATTGAATATCTCACACTTTGCGTCATAACACTTGAACAAGACGTATAAATCGACACATTTGAGATTGTGAGCATGAAAGAAGATAAACTTGAAATCATGGCACAGCCGGCGACTGAAGAGGCAGACACCGAGATTAGAGAAGCGACTCTTCGAAAGCTACAGAATTTGGTGGACAAAGATTTGAAAAATGACGATTCGTCAGCGAAAGGCGAGACCCAAAGTTCTCTAGAAACGCCCAACGAGCATTTGCAGGGAAAAGAAGCTAGCGGTGCAGAGGAGAACGACTCTGATAAAGAGGACTACGATCAGGACGGATTTAAGGTCCCAGTGGGTAAAATTCCACTAGATGGCCAGTTCTCGAGTCAAGAGATAAAGGAGCTCGTGGAGTTGAGCAAAGAAGAGGGGCTTCTAAAGCATGACGTTAGTGTCAGAGTCACGGCCAGCAATAGCATATGCAACCACATGGAAATTGTGGAACCCAAGCTGGAAACAGCGTGAGCTGGTATGTATTTTATCTGCAGTTTGTTTATTAGAAATCCATACATATAATGATTTATTGGTGTATAGAATCAGTTTTCTAAGAAAATTTGACGTCTCAGTTGGAATCCTTTATTCCAGTGAGGACCGTTCATTAAACTTGTGCGGTACGGAGTTCAGAAGATTAAGATGAAATCTGAATCATATACGTTTCAATTTTGTACCAAATTACCGGAGGAGCACTTTTTGGATCAGAAAAAAAAAGAAGAATTCATGTTTTGAAAGTTTCATTCCAAAATCACGAAGACTGTAGATTCGGCGAAATTGACTCAAATTGGTACCTACTCAGTAGACGCGTGGTAGAAAGATTTTCCCAGAGTCTTTTCATCGCTTCTTGCGGCCAAACCCCAGCGCAAGAGATAGAGTATTTCGACCACTTTCTCGAGCTTATGCTCATTAAACCAGATATGAGCCAAAAAGTCAAACTGAAAGACTTAGAGAAGCAAAAAGTAAAATACTATGAAACTGACCAATTCCCAGATTTCGACTCTTGTGACTATTTCATTTCAAAATTAGCTGCCTCTAGCTCTGCGATGCGCCTCACGCCCTTTACTCGCTGCACCTAATGCGAGAACTTCTGAGAGGATCATTTTACTTGATTGACCAACTTGATTTAAAAGAAAGGCATCGCTTCATCAGTCTCTCTAGAGGGCAAAGACCAATACGAGTCTCTAAAAATACGGATTTCTGATCAATCTCCAACTCCGTTCAGTTTATTTTGCACAAGAACAAACAAACAACCACACTACTCAATAGTCATGATACGTGGAGACTACCTACGAAGGCCGCTCTACCCCATAGCATGTCTTGGCCTCAGTATTTTTCTTCTCACATCATACCTATATCTCCAAGGCTTCAAGGAGACATTTGACGCCGACTCATGCAAGCCCGTGTACATGTTTCCGTCGTACGCGCGAATCAAGTCATTTGACGAAACTCACACCAAGTATGCCTCGAAATACTCGCTATATTTATACCGAGAACAAGGCAAAGACACGGTGCCCGATGCAGTGGGTAAAGGGTTCGAATCACTCGATGGGATTCCCGTCCTTTTCATCCCAGGAAACGCTGGCTCGTACCGCCAGGTGCGCTCGATTGCCGCCGAGTGTCTGATTCTTTACTACGACGAAAACATCAATGTTGTGGAGAACGCCCGCGGGAGAAACCTCGATTTTTTTGCAGCAGACTTCAACGAGGACTTCACTGCGTTCCACGGGCGCACGTTGCTTGACCAGGCCGAGTACCTCAACGAGGCTATTCGGTTCATTTTGCTGTTATACGCGCTGGCTGAAAACGCCCCTTCATCTGTGATGATTCTTGCCCATTCGATGGGCGGGATTGTGGCAAGGGTTATGCCCACCATGCCCTCGTATTTACCGGGCTCCATCAACACAATGGTAACCCTAGCGTCGCCACACTCGGCAGCCCCTTTGACTTTTGACGCCGATATTTTGAAAATCTACCTGGCAGCAGACAGATTCTGGCACGATGCGTTCAGTGACAAAGAGTCACTAGCACACGCCAGGCTCCATAACGTATCGGTGATATCCATCACGGGCGGCGTGACAGACTCCATTTTGCCTGCCGATTATACGACCCTCGGGTTCTTGGTGCCGCCCACAAATGGCCTTACGGTATATACCACAGGTATACCCGGGGTGTGGACGCCCATGGACCACTTGGCGATTGTCTGGTGCCGCCAGCTCCGCAGAACTATACTGAAGGCTCTTTTGGAGGTGGTCGACTTTTCCTCCCCGCATAGAGTGTATCCGCTTGAAAATAGGATGTCTATTTTCAAGCGTAACTTTCTCTCAGGCTTTGAGGAAACTGCAAAGATGGAATCTCGCACTGTGAGTGACGTTCTCGATCCTGGAAGCCACATGAAAATCAAATTCGATGTGCAAGATGCGGTGGTTCGAAGTGGCACCAACGAGATCTGGAAATCGACACACGATAAAACTGCGCTCGAGAACAAGATGTTCACCCTTTTGCCTCTCACTAGCGATTCGACGATACTGCTCATCACTGACAGAAAAGACCCTTCTGCAGATAGCCAGGGCCAGTTGGGACTGTCTCGCTACAATGCATTCTTGTGCAGAAAGGGCGGCGAGGCAAGTAGCAGCTTCGACATGACTAGCGCCAACACCAAAGAGTTTTTGGAGTTGATCTGCGTCAAAGTCGCAAGTCATTTTAATAAGATTCCTAGGTCGTCTGAAGATGTCGCTAAGCTCGAAGACTCTGCATTCGATGGCGATGCTTTACCGTTTTGGGCAGCGCATCTAAGTGGTGAGGATGTGAAGGACTACGAAACCCTACTTATGGTCGACAATCGCGAAAACGCTTCTGACGACAACAGCTTTTTGATTGCACAAACGAGCGATAAAGAGTTGTCAGAGCATATCATTCGTGGGGATTTGCTTTCCTTTATTACCAGAGGTGCAGAGGTCTCTTTATTGGCCAATCGTCCTCTTGCTGTAAACTTCAACATCCCCGGAGCTTGGTCTAGTCTTTTGGCATATAAGGTCAGGCTTAGAGAGAGAAGTGGCAGCCTTTTTGAGCCATTTATGCGCCAATGGGTAGATGATCCGTATGAAACCAAGTGGATCATCAAGTTAAGGGGTGAGTCGAAGTTTCTGATCAGCATGCACGGCGTTGCTCCATTCACTCCATTCACGAGCCACAAGTCGAAAGAGGGCTTGAACCTACAGTTGTGGTCGGATCCTCAAGGCGGTTGGTCGGACGAAGATGTCACAGCTGTCGAGTTGACACTTTCCGTTGACTGGCTCAATAGTCTCAAATTGCTCGTCTTGCGCTACCGCCTTGCAGTCGTGTCACACTGTCTTGCAGTCACGGTTTTGGTTATGATATTTCAATTCCGTAAGCACCACTCCTCCGGGAAATTTCCGGATTACACTTACGGGCTTTCCAGTGTGTGCAGCTGGAATTTTTTTGTTCCCGTAGTCTTTGGATTATGGATACTCAGCCCTTTGACGAAAATCAAAGCTTTGCAGTATATTTTAAACTTCATCGACCCAGTGGTTCTTCACGACCCTAACGAAATCAACATGAGCTTACGAGACGACTTTGCGCTCAATGCGTTCTATCTTGGCCTAGAGGAGAATTGTTTGTCTTTCATCGGACCAATCTTTTTCATCATGGCGATTGGAATCAACCTCCTGGTGTATCTTTGCCTCTCCAATCTTGGTCTTCTCATTGTTTCGTTATTGCAATTGTCGGGAAAATTGATGACATTTTTACCCTGGCGCAGAAAGGTAGCTTTAGAATCAGTGGAACTGCGCAAGAGCTACAAAAAGAAGATCCTCGCCAGCGCGTTTCTTCTTTTTTTGATTCCGTTTTACCTACCCTATCAATTTGCATACATCATCTCGTTTGCCATTCACATCACCACATGCATCAAGGTTCTACTCGAGAAAGGTTCCAAATCCAGCTGGAACTTCAATATGAGTATTTTGATGATGATGGCATGGGTGCTTCCCATAAACATACCAGTTTTGATCGTGTTTGTGCACAATCTTAATGTCAGTTGGTCTACGCCATTTTCGTCACACCACAATTTTCTCGCAGTGACGCCCATCCTCATAATGGTCGAGCTATGCAGCTACTACGGAAACTCGCTTCCGATTGGGAGTGACGCGAATGACAAAAAGAAAGACACCTGGGCCAATAAGGCATCATATTTCATTCTTTCGTATTTGGTGTTCTACAGCATTGTCTACGGTACCCGCCACACCTATTGGCTCCATCATTTGTTCAATTTTTGGTGCTGCTCGATCTGCCTCAAGCTCATGACTTTTCTTCATGGTGATGTCACCGAGAAAGCACAATAATTTGAAGGTCATCAATATATCTAATACACCATTCAAAGCTAAATAAATGAACGAATCCAGCATCTGGAAGTCAATACAGCCATTCGTTTATGCCATACGTTGAAAACAAAATACAATAATAAGTTCCATTACTAATATACAAATACACATTACACTAGCCAATCCTTGGCCTCAGTGTACTGAAAGAATTGAGTGGCGAGGCATCTTAGAACACGCAGTATCCCGATGATCTCGACACTCAGACATACCTTAACATCATGATTAGTTAGCAGCAGAAGAGTACTTGGTGACAGCTCTAGTACCTTCAGAGACAGCGTGCTTAGCCAATTCACCTGGCAAGATCAATCTAACAGCAGTTTGGATTTCTCTAGCAGAAATGGTAGACTTCTTGTTGTAAGCAGCCAATTTGGAAGCCTCAGTGGCGATTCTCTCAAAGATGTCGTTGACGAAAGAGTTCATGATGGACATGGCCTTTTGGGAGATACCGGTGTCTGGGTGAGTTTGCTTCAAGACCTTGTAGATGTAAGAAGAGTAAGTCTCCTTTCTAGTCTTGGTCTTCTTCTTTGGCTCACCTGAAGAGGCGGTCTTCTTGGCGGCTGGCTTCTTCTCAGCTGGAGCCTTGGATGCTGGTTTCTTCTCTGCCTTAGGAGCCATTGTTAATGATTATAGATTATAAAGTAGTTTGTGTGAAAACTGGTTTGAATCAGTTAAGACCGGGGATTCGTCTCAAATTATATACTAGTTGCCACAAGCGGGCGTGCAGGGCGGAATCGCGTTGCCTGAGAGAAACTCGGGTGCGCGTTCCTGCAAATGGCGTGGAGAGCCGTCGTTGCGTCTCCCAAACAAACACCCCATTGAGTGCTCAGATGCGCACATCACGGTGTATTTCTCAGCACACTTCTCGTCTCCGCGCGCTCCCCAATCTCTCCCACGCAACGCCAGGATATGTGGTGAAGGCTCACACAAGCACTCCTCAATGTTAGACACTCGCGGTCCACCGCGATTCGCAACCGTGATTGTTTAGCGCGATTGACAAGTCACATAACACGCGACGAATTTTGCTGCCGCGACTGAATGTAGAACTTAAGCTGGTAGACTGTGAATACACGAATTGGTGATATTGGGGGAAAACGAAATGACAAAAATCGCCAATGAGTGTTGGAAGCACAAAGCCGGCGCAAGAATAAAAAGCATTCAAATCACTAGTTAAATGATTAACTCGAGATACATCGCACGCTCGCTTTATTGGCCACGGTTACCGTACTGACGTGCGGCTCTAGTTGATGTGTTTTGGTCCCGTTCGCCTTGACTCAGTTTCGGTGGGCGTCCTTAGCTAACATTACATGCACTCTGCTTTGGAAGACTTTGGGTCAAGGCTTTATTCAGGTCAATTCAAAGATAATTTTTGAAATGATGGCAACCTTGATCTCATGACGTTGTCAACCAAATTGGCGGACGGTTTTTGCAGCAGTGCTATTATGGGCCAACGTCCAAAGTGAGACTAGTGGGCGGCTAGCACAAACAAGGGGCATACGTGCTGGCAAATACGTGGAAGAATGCGTAACTTCCAGCACGGAGCACTGCGCGTGTAAGTATGGGATCAACGCGGAGGAGAGTCTGTGGAGATCGCGTGAAGAGCACTCGGCGCACGCGATGTGCAGGAGGAAAGCACAACAGCAGCTTCGCGGTGAGGCTCGCGCGCACGTTTGCAGTGGCGGGCCAGGGAAAAAAGCTTATATAAAACCGAACCGCTCCCTTTGGCTGGGTGCAAGTTTTCTCAACTATTCAAGTTACAACAAAATAATAATCATCACATAATGTCCGGCGGTAAAGGTAAAGCAGGTTCTACTGAGAAAGCATCCACTTCCAGATCTTCCAAGGCTGGTTTGACCTTCCCAGTCGGAAGAGTCCACAGATTGTTGAGAAGAGGAAACTACGCCCAGAGAGTTGGTTCTGGTGCCCCAGTCTACTTGACCTCAGTGTTGGAGTACTTGGCTGCTGAAATCTTGGAGTTGGCCGGTAACGCTGCCAGAGACAACAAGAAGTCCAGAATCATCCCAAGACACTTGCAGTTGGCCATCAGAAACGATGAGGAATTGAACAAGTTGTTGGGCCACGTCACTATCGCCCAAGGTGGTGTTTTGCCAAACATTCACCAATCCTTGTTGCCAGCCAAGAAGGCTGCCGCCAAGGCTTCTCAGGAATTGTAAGTGGGCTACGTTTGAGAAAATTGATTTTTCCTCGTTCCTATATTATAATTGACACAATGGCGTAATGGTCGCCTTGTGGTTGTGTATATTAGTATGTGGTCAATATAATGTTAAAATATATTTGCTTAGGTTATTTTTCGTGGTCAGATCATTCTGAAGATCATTAAAAATAGAAAAGTCTTGAACTCGCCAAGTCTTAATCTTATCTATACAAGTCACGTGACGCAGGCTTCGAGCTCTTTTTGTCATGACTCAAATCATATCTTCAATCGTACTCAAAGTCACCGATGGAAAAATTCAGCAACTGGAGAGATAAAGGCACGGGGATCTCACCTTTTCTTCCAGCAGAGCCTACCATTTCTGCCGTCAGAAAACACGTCATCAACCCGGTAGTCTTGGCCTTAAAATGGCCCGTGTTCGTGGTTTTATACTTTTTCGCCTCTTTAGCTCCTAAAGCCACTACAAAACTTGTATTCCGCTGGCTTTTTTCTATTGCAGACATCGACTTGCTGGTTGAAGGAGTACGCAAGTCGAACACCAAGGAGGTCGAGGCCACCAAGCCGGCACAAGGAGAGATAGTGGTGCTGAACTTTGTGTCTCCATTAGACGTGTTCGTGATCTTTCTCGTTTCATCAGTGAAATCGATATCCTCCATAATTGTGGTGGTTCCTTGGAATGGCGGGTTATATGCATTCACGGCTTGGCAGTCTCTTTCTATTCTTTTCCAGCCACTAGAATCAGTAATGTCTGATGGATCCCGAATCAAGGGTGATATACAGAAGACTTTAGAAGGAAAATTGGCGATTATTTTCGCCGAGGGAACCTCCTCAAACAATAAGGCGATTTTGCCCTTGCAGCTGCAATGTGCTCAGCTTTGGCTGGCAAGATCCACACCCGTGAAAGTGGCTGTGTTGAGATATTATCCCGCAGGATTATCGCTTCCTGTGCCTCACATGACAAAACCACAATACGTGTCTAGACTCTTGAGTTCTTCTGTGGACTCATTCGTTAAAACGAGAATAGTTCCTTTTCGAAACCCCTCTTTGTCAGCCTGTCAGACAGCATTTGTTGAGAATGGATTGAATAAGGTCGAGTTGGGTGTGCGTGACAAAGTTGAGTTTTTCAAGTACTTCCAGAACCACTCAGTGGGGCAATAAGGTGACGCTGCAGACGTGGGAAAAGAGTTTGGGAGACTGTAGAATTTACTGGAGTAGGCTTTTTTTATAAGTTGATAGTCATTTCATTAGTTTCGTTGTCGCTTAGCGTCAATCTCATTATCAGGTGACTTCCAAACATCAACAACCAGGGCTTTGTTGGTGGTCCCCGATTCTGGTTTTCTTTTTTTACTCAGGCTGACGAAGGCGGCCATTGGATCCTCAAAGTTGTCATCATCGATTGTAGTTGTCACAGGATTTGAGAGATTATCGTTTCCTTTAAACAACGCCATTGGGTCAGAAAAATCGTCATCTTGAAACATCAGAGAGCCTAATCCCATAGATGGTATCTCTTTTTTTGTATGTTCGGTTGGAACTTGTTGAAGGACATTCATCTTTTCGATATCATTTTTGATATTGCCCAGCGAGGCAGGGGTTCCATTTGTTTCCCTGGATTCGGGCCTCTTCCTTAACCCTGGGTATTCTTCTGAATCTGATCTTTCAGTCGACTCATATAACTTTTTTGAGGAATCGTTGCCCTCATCAAAATCATGTGGATTTCTTTCCGAATTTTGAGAAGTATTGTAGGGCAAAAATTTGGATACACCCTCAATCTGCTTTTGCTGAGCATTCCTCAGTCCTATTTCTGGGTACTCCACCCTGAAGTCATCCTCTCTTTGGCCCTTTACTAACTTGTAGTATGTGTGGTCGACTTTTAAAGGACGCTCGTAGATGAGCGTGCCATTGAAGTTATCGATGGCCAAAACGCACGATCTCTGATCCTCGTACTTGAGGTAGCAGAAGCCTTTTGATTTGCCGGACTCCCGGTCTTTGATCAAATTGATATGGGTTGGATTGCCATATTGTGAAAAGATTTTGAGGATGTCCTCCTCACGTAGACTCTCGTGAAGATTGCCAATGTAGATGTATGCGGTATCCTGATAATCGGCGTGCCACGAGGCCTGGTCCGAGACGTTCTGCCGAAGCTCTTTTTCGTTTATGTCTAGGATTTTGCGTATAGCGTTCATGACAAATGTCTGAGTTTTTTTATTTAAGTTGTGTCGTTTTGGTTCCGAATGATGTTCTTGAAGTCAATAATGGAGATAAGGTATTTGACCTCGTAAAGGGCTGGAGTGTGGTTCAAGAAGAAATTATATTGGTAACTAACGCAGCTCTACCTATCAATCTTTTTATCTCCGACTCAATGCGCAGAACTTGGAAACCGTGTGGCCCTAAACTGTGGGGAGGCGGCTCAGGATTACGCCCGCGCCCAGACCTTGGCTCTGTCCAAGTCAGCACTCAAGCTTAGTCAGGGTTGGTGTAAACACCCCACAGACGCCGAGAAGTTTTTTTTGATAGCGGTAGACAGTCTGAAAGAAGACAGTTTTATGAACCAGTTACTCATCGAAAAAAGAATCATCACTTTCCACACTTCTTCGGCCCATGGCTTTCCATTTCTGGCTTTTCTCGGTCTCTTTTGGAGCCTGCAGCGTGGACATTGGCCCTGCGATTTGGCCCTGCGATTTGGGCCTACCACCGGGGGCCTGCGACTTGGGCCTGCTTGTATCTCATCGCCAGCGCGCTAGCCTGCAGTTCGCACGCAGGAGATGCTCTTCACAGAATTTTCCATCAGTGGCTCGGATCTAGTATTACATTATAGTAGTCATGGCCAAACAAGTCAAAACAGATGCCGTTTTGGGCAAGAGTCTAGCTGGTCTGAAAAAAAGAAAGCCTGAGGATGAGGCCGATGCTCCCGTAGAAGAGTTCGAGGTTCTGGGGATGTTGGACCTTGGTGAAGACGATGAGAGTGAAGACGATGAGAGTGAAGAAGATGAGGAAGAAGATGAGGAAGAAGATGATGCTGAGAAGAAAAGTCACACGGTAAAAGCCAAGATTCAAGGAGGCAAAGGCCGTGAGACTACGAGGAAAGCGGCGCAAAAATCTACATCTAAATCAAAACCAGTTCCAAATTCTAAATCTTCGTCAAAAACACAATCTAGTGCAGACAAAGAGAGTGAAGACGAAGTAGAGGGTGGTAATGACGATGAAAACGAAGAAGATGACGAAGAAGATGATGAGGATGGAGAAACTGATGAAGAAAACGATGAAGAAGAGGACGACGAGGAGGCCGAATTGAACCGTCTTCTTGCCCAGGAAGAAGATTCCGACTCTGGCTCCGACTCCGACGCACGTTCTGAGCCCGACTCCATCAACGACAGACTCAGTGGCGTGCGCCTCAAAACACTCGAGACCGAGGATGACAAAAGCGTGCATACGCAGTACTCGGACGGGCGGCCCCGGATCCTCAAGCCCGAGATCGAGCCCGTCTACGACTCGGACGACTCGGACGCAGAGAACTTCAACACTATAGGCAATGTGCCGCTCTCTGCATACGAGGAAATGCCGCACATTGGCTACGACATCAACGGGAAACGGATCATGCGCCCGGCCAAGGGCAGCGCGTTGGACCAGTTGTTGGAGCAGATCGACTTACCCGAAGGATGGACAGGGCTCTTGGACCAAAACACCGGCGAGTCGTTGAACCTCTCGCCCGAGGAGTTGGAGTTGATCCGCAAGATCCAGAACAACGAGAACACCGACTCGGCCCTCGACCCGTACGAGCCCACGATCGAGTGGTTTACGTCCAAGACCGAGGTCATGCCGCTTAGTGCGGCGCCCGAGCCCAAGCGCCGGTTCATGCCTTCGAAGCACGAGGCCAAGCGCGTGATGAAGATCGTGCGCGCCATCCGCGAGGGCAAGATCATCCCGCCCAGCCAGGTCAAGGAGCAGCAGGAGGAGGAGCTCCGGAACTTCGACTTGTGGGAGCAGGACAACGGCGCCGTGGACCACGTAATGAACCTTCGGGCGCCCAAGGTCGCGCCCCCTACAAACGAGGAGTCCTACAACCCGCCCGAGGAGTACTTGTTCGACGACGAGGAGAAGCAGCAGTGGTTGCAGACCGAGCCCTCGGAGCGCGAGACCTCGTTCATCCCTGAGAAGTACCTGGCCTTGCGGAAGGTGCCTGGGTACCAGGAATCTGTGCGGGAGCGGTTCGAGCGGTGCTTGGACTTGTACTTGGCGCCTCGTGTGCGCCACAACAAGTTGAACATTGACCCAGAGTCGTTGATTCCGGAGTTGCCTTCGCCCAAGGACTTGCGCCCGTTCCCAATCAAGTGTCTGACGGTGTTCAACGGCCACACGGGCCGGATCCGCACGCTTTCCATCGACCCGCTGGGCTTGTGGTTGGCCACGGGTTCGGACGATGGCTCCGTCAGAGTCTGGGAGGTCTTGTCCGGCAGACAGGTGTACAAGGTCCAAGCGATAAACACCGACGAGAACCCGGAGGATAAGATTGACGCCTTGGAGTGGCACCCGGACCCCGCAGTGCCGCTTTTGGCCGTGGCTGCCGCAGAGCGCGTGTTGCTTGTGGTGCCCCCAATCTTTGGCTTTGACATCGAGAACAATGCCCGTGTCAAGGTCGAGGCCGGTTGGGGTTACGCTACGTTCGGCACCAAGCGTAAGGACACCGACATCAACGTGGACTCCGACGGCGAGGACGGAGACGGGAAAGGAGGACAAAACTCCGGGGCTAGCTCCTCGGCAGACGCCGCAAAGGCCGACGTGGCCAAGTGGTACACCCCCTCGGCCGCCCAATCCCAGGACGGAATCGCCGCGATTGTCGAGTGCAAGAAATCCATCAAAAAGCTCTCGTGGCACCGCAAAGGTGACTACTTCGTCACGGTGTCGCCCGAGGCCAAGAACACGTCGGTTCTCATCCACCAGTTGTCCAAACACTTGTCGCAGTCGCCGTTCCGCAAGGCCAAGGGCGTCATTGTGGACGCCCGCTTCCACCCTACAAAGCCACATCTTTTCGTGTGCTCACAGCGTGCGGTACGCATCTACGACTTGGCCCAGCAGGTGTTGGTAAAGAAGTTACAGCCGGGCGCCCGGATGTTGTCGAGCATTGACATCCACCCCCGCGGCGACCACCTCTTGGCGTCGTCCTACGACAAGCGCGTGTTGTGGCACGACTTGGACTTGAGTGCCACGCCGTACAAGACGTTGCGGTACCACGAGAAGGCGGTGCGGACGATTCGCTTCCACAAGGGCAAGATGCCCCTTTTCGCTTCGGCGTCCGACGACGGCTCCATCCACGTGTTCCACGGCACGGTCTACGACGACTACATGACCAACCCGTTGCTCGTGCCGTTGAAAAAGTTGACCGGCCACAAGGTTGTGTCGAGCATCGGAGTGTTGGATATGGTGTGGCATCCAAAGGAGGCCTGGTTGTTCAGTGCCGGTGCTGACGGCACTGCGCGTCTCTGGACCACGTAAGCGTATAGTTGTACATTGTAAATTAGACTTTCAGTCATTCGTCGTGCTGTCGTTGCCACTCAAGTGCTTTTGACAAAAAATGGTGTAAGATCATACTGTACTTCCTGGCTTGAGGTGAAATAGTGTAAGATCATACTGTACTTCCTGGCTTGAGGTGAAATAGTGAGTTCGAGTTTGCTGTTCCACAGTGAGCTTGAGTTTATTGTTCAATAACAAGAGGGTACGGGATCGAGCACCAGCCAAGACTCATTCCGAATAAGGGATCTGGACTTATTTCGTGAGAATCGAGCAGCTTAAATCAGGACCAGTAAGATGGGCAGTATCATTTGAAATTGGTCGAAAATAGTCCAGAACCAGCAAGCGAGCTGTTGTTTTTGATGAATCTTACTATCTTTTGTGTTTACATACATATACATAAGTATTTCCTGAATCATCTTGATCGCATTCTAAGATTGTAAAATTTTTACCCATTGTCGGAGCTCATAAGTGAGAGTGTATTTCCTCCTGCTGCCTCAACACGGAGCGCTGTGAGCTGTGGACTCAGAGAATCATAAACATTTCTAAAAATCTAGTCTCTGACGCTCTCATTGCTGAGATATCTCCTTCAGTGTTTCTGAGGTCTGGTACGCGCAGCTAACTAGCTTCGGGCCCTCATAGCTAGAGACCCAAAGTGACTGTGGGCCAGCAGAAAAAAGGTTTTCGAGCATGATCTTCACGTTATCTACCACCCCACTGTTTTCCTCATGCAAAAGCCAGTCCATGGCCTTCCAGTCCAATATTCCTTCGTGGCAGTGGCACCTGGGAGTCTGGTATTGCTCCATGACCTCCTTCAGCACCTCAGCGGTGAAAATGTGCACGCCTCCTATGTCATTGCCATCCCGAAACCACCGCATTATGCCTCGGTCTTCATATTGAGGGAGCTGGAGCCCTGTTTCCTCAAACGTTTCCCGAACAATACAGTCGTAGGGGGTTTCACCCGCATCGAGCTTCCCGCCCACGCCATTCCACCGGCCCATCCAGGGTGCCTTCTGTCGATTTAAAAAAAGAATGTGGTTTGTCTCCGAGCGAATGAACCCGAGGGTATATTTTTGCCTTTGTGTCTCTGGCATGGTAAGCGATTGAGAGATGGTTTTGCTTGAGTGATAAGAATTTTGCCTTTCTGAGAGCGGGGGAATCAATTGCAGTGTAGGATTAATCGATAGTGTAATTGAAGCTCAATTTATATCCTCTGATGATCTGAAAATAGAGTCTGAATGTGGTCTATCTGAATTGAAGAAAGTGAAAGAAACGATCAGGAAAAAAAAGGGCTGGAAAAGACAGAAAGAGAGTCAAAAAGGGCTCGTCGTTTGTGGAAAATATATATATATATATAAGATGAGTCAGATGGAATTGCTGAAGAGCCAATGGCAGCCAACATGAACCACCTCAGTTCATTAACGAGAATATGACATTGCGCGAATCTCGTCTCATGACGCGTCTTGCAACTTCATTGATCAAGCGCGTCGATCGCAGATCAATTTAGGGTCACTTCAGGTCCAGGGCCACCAATTCCAGGGCCAATACAATGCCGGATCCAGTGCCATTCCGGTTCGCGGCTCTAAAGATTGCAAATTCAGTGACCAAAACTAATCGCGAGGCTTGTTGCTCGAGTCAAGAATATCCATGAGTGATTTCCAGTTCAATGATTCCCGAGGGTTGGCTGAAGGCAGGAGGCAATTATTAAATACCTTTCTTCCATTATTGTTTCTCTTCTCGCCAGGCTGAAACTTCAGACCACAAGCGTGTTTTTCTAGGTCAGATTCACTGTTCCATTTCATTTTATTGGTTTCTTTTGATTCAATATCTGGGTAAAATTCACTGTTTTTGATCTGCTCGTTGATATCTCCGTCAAGTCTCGATTTTTCGCTGCCTATGTGGCTCGCTTCCCTCACTTCCGAACCTGGGTTGAGATTTCCGCCCTCAGGCCCTATCCCAGATCTGATCCGCGCAATGTCCTCTGGGATCTCGAAAGCGTCCAAGTCTTTGTTTAAAAAACATAGCACAGCTGCCCCACGAGCCATGGCCGTTTCTATATTAGCATAGAATAAACTGATTGCGCCTATAATTGCACGGGCAACTTCCTGTGTCGGGACCCCGCCGTAGCCAGCCCCAAGAACAGGTAATATCAATGTATCAAGAAACCCATCCAGGGCCAAGAGCGTGTTCCACATGCATAAAAAGACTGTTCTCGAGTCTATTTTCTCAGGCACAGCCATGGTAGGGGTCTGCACTAGATGGGAGATTTTATCGAGGTTTGAGAACTTGTGAGTTTGCTCCGAAAAGGCGTTTCTGAGGTCTATCACATTTGCAGTTTGAGGAGCCACAAACCCGTTGAATTTTGATAAAGTAAACCGTTGGATTGCCGTCTCAAATACACGATAACTTTGGTCGGAGCCAGTAAAAAGCTCCGCGATGGCTCGGTCAAACCCGCCTTCCATAAAACAAAGTGAGTTTGCCGGTGAAAGCAAGGCAGTCTTCTCGTCTAGCTCCCCTCGAACAGAATCTACGAATTGAGCTAGACTCCCTTCAAAGCACTCGAAGTTTACTTTCGGGATATGTTTACGTACTTCGGAAAATGCACGTGCAAAGGCATGAATCGTCTCAGGGCAAGAATTAACCACAACGAACCTCATTGGATTGCAATTCTGGAAATGTCCTTGGAGTGTCTATAGAAACGATCATATGATTATTCAATTGTGACTCGCATTATGAATCAAAGCTGGAAGAGACCTAAGGCGAGCGAGGATATTGGGTGAGGCACGGGGCCAGAGGCAGAGAAAGAGTTTGGTACGGGGTGGGTGTCAAAATATTCTAGGAGTCCTTATGATCACATAGAAATGGTGACGTAAAAATAAAAGAGCCTCAAATTTGTGGGAAACTCATATACAATAAAGATCGAATGGGTGAAGAGAAGAGGCTGGGTGCCGTAGGGTGATTTTCCCTCCGATCTCGTTGAAAAGAAAACCTAATTTTAATTGAACAGGAAAGTGACGAGTGTCGCGCACGTGCGTGGGGCCGAAATCTGGGGACTTGCCCAAAGGGCCTCTGAAATATATCGTGGGGTAATTTTTCGGAACTCTTCTCGAGCTGGAAAAGATAGAGTCATGAGAGATAACGCCACTATAGATATTGGGAAAAATTCCATCAGGTCCAAGTTGATGAAGTTTTGCGGATCAAAATAAGAAAATAAAAAATCACCAATTCGAGAGCAATCGAATGTTGCGGCTCGCTTTGAATCTGACATGATCTTTCATGCAAGGCTGTGCGGGGCCGCTCATTTTGGAGTATCGAATGATAGAAAAAATACTCAGGATTTCCTAAAAAAAGACTCGGGATTTTCTTAAAAAATACTACCGGATCTCTGTTACTTCCGATTGTGAGGACGGCTTTTCTGATACAGTGTAATTCTGTGAAGAGGCGGCTATGATGAACTATGTTAGTCTATATTCTCGAACGCTCACAATTCCTGTCAGCTCAAGTCGCCGCAACCAATTGCCAAATTCGTGGCAATTTCGTGGCAAATGTGACTCGAAAAGTTTGCAGACTCACTCTCGGTTTATATCGTGGAGCCACTATCAAGCAAAAATCTATCGATTTCGAAAGACATATAATGCCGTCTATTCTTCTGGAGATGATGTCTACGGAGGCCAAAATTGTATTTTTTTTCTACCAAGAGCCCGACCGCCTGTCTTCACGTATGCCACGTTTTCTTCTCTTGTATTTTCTAAGTGTCTGCTTACCATTCACAGAGTGAACGCCTTGAAGCTGTCTACAGAAAAAAGGGAATTTTGACCGATTAAAGTAGTATGTTTCTTCATGCGCATTCCGATCTGGTCTTCAATGCTTTCTGTCACAGCACACTCTACCGACGGACCGGGACGGAAAAGGGTGTTGAAGACAACACAAAAAACCACAAAAAACCACAAAAAACCACAAAAAACCACAAAAAACCACAAAAAACCACAAAAAACCACAAAAATTCACAAAAATTCACAAAAAATCACAAAAAACCACAAAAAACCACAAAAAATCACAAAAAAAACACAAAAAATCGAAATTCAAAACATTGTTCGATCCAAGTTCATTTCTTGCCCTCGCAACAGAAGTTTGGTCCACCACCCCGCATCCTCATAAACATGCATGATCTCTAAGGCCTCCATAAAACAGTTCTTTCCAGACACCCTCCACTCAAGTACCATCTCGGTTACCATCTCGGTTACCCTCAATCTCCGTCAGGTCAAACGGCTTTCTTCAATCCCCGTCAATTTACCGCCTCGCATAATAAACAATCACTTTCAAAAAATATCCCTACATAGAATAAATTTCCCCCTTGCTGAGTCCCTCCTTCCAGTCCACTCATCTTCCCCTCGCTCCAACTTCGCATCCTCCAAGCCGTCGAGTCTCGCCATAGGCCCGCCGCCCGGGGCCGTCGAATGAAAAGCCCAAAAACCGCGCGCATTCTGCAGGAACACAGTGGTGGCTCCCCAATTTTGCGTGCGCGTATAAAAGCAGTCGCACACCCACGTCCCCGGCTAGCGCGCGGATTTTGGAATTCCCCTTTTCTCCACAACTCCAACCGTAACCCACTTCCGAGCCCCCCTTCAAAATGGCCCCTGTTGCTTTCTCTGACCTCCAAAAGCCTTCCAACGACTTGTTGAACAAGGACTTCTTCCACTTGTCCACTGCCGCCGTCGACGTCAAGACCGTGGCGCCTAATGGCGTCGCCTTCACCGTCAAGGGTAAGACTGCCAAAGACAACGCCATTGCAGCCTCTGTCGAGGCCAAGTACGCCGACAAGGCCACTGGCTTGACCTTGACCGAGGGCTGGAACAACTCCAACACCTTGAACACCAAGATCGAGTTGTCCGAGTTGTTGACCCCTGGCTTGAAGGGTGAGTTGGACACCTCTGTTGTGCCCAACGGCGCCAAGAACGCCAAGTTGAACTTCTTCTACCAGCAGTCCGCCGTCAACGCGCGCTTGTTCTTCGACTTGCTCAAGGGCCCGGTGGCCACTGCCGACTTGGCTGTGGCCCACGACGGCTTCACTGCCGGTGCCGAGTTGGGCTACGACATTGCCTCTGCCAAGCTTAACAAGTACTCAGTGGGTGTCGGCTACGCTAACCCATTGTACACTGTGGGTGTGACCTCGACCTCGAACTTGTCTGTGTTCACCGCCGCCTACTACCACAGAGTGTCTCCATTTGTTGAGGCCGGTGCCAAGGCCACTTGGGACTCCGTCAAGTCGCAGAACGTCAACGTCGAGTTCGCCACCAAGTACAAGTTGGACTCCTCTGCGTTCGTCAAGGCCAAGATCGCCGACTCCGGCTTGACCGCCTTGGCCTACTCGCAGGAGTTGAGACCTGGCGTCAGATTGGGCTTGGGTGCCTCTTTCGACGCCTTGAAGTTGGCCGAGCCTGTCCACAAGTTGGGTGTCTCGTTGTCCTTTGCCGCCTAAGCGTGAGCGTGGGCTCAAGGCTTCCCCCTATATAATTTGTATGTAATATTCACAAGCAATTGCGATCTTCTGTGCTGACCAGTAACAACAAGCAAAACCTGCCAAAGCCAGACCGATCGATCTGAGTCCGAACCTTTACATCCGTACATCCCGTGCAGGCAGCTCGGCTTTACTATGCTCTTCTCTTACAACTCAAGCCCTATCAAAACAACTCTCCTACGAGCAACAGTCGGCACTTTTCACGCCATATATCAAAAATCTAAATCATCGTCATGTCTGCGCCGAGAAGACCGGCGCCGGAAGCCCCAAGCACGCCGTCCCATCAAAAGCCCGTGGCAGAAAAGCCCACGATTCTCCAGGTCTCAAGACCTTTTCTCTCTCACGCAGAACTATCTTACCTTCATGCCATCACCATCCCAGATAACAAGAAAATCGCCTACAACCAGCGCAAGCATCAGATGTACCTGTTTCTCTTCCAGGTGGTCAAAGCGTTGAAGCTCCCGTTGCGCGTGTTGAGCTTGCTGATGAACTACTACCAGCGGTTCTATTTGTTCAATAGCTTCGAAGAGCAGACAGACATGAACCCGGAAAACGACCCGATGGCAGAGCTAGAAAAAGACCCCTACATGGTCGCATACACGTGTCTCTTTCTCGCAACGAAAAACGAAGACTGTATCAAAAAACTACGCGAGATCCAGACCGTCGCCAACAAGGTCCGTGACATTGACGGCGAGTCCAGAAACTACTACCGCAACCTCAGCAATTCGTCAAGCACCGTTTTCGAAATCCAGCGCAAAATCATCATGAGCTTGGAGTTCAAGTTGCTCCAGGTGCTCAAGTTCGACTTCATAAGCGGCGCCGCAAACGTTCCTTCTGTTGACCAGTTGGTCGTGTTGTTTTCAAAGCAGTTGGGCTTGGAGTATAAGTTCACGCTATTTGCCTGGCTTGTTTCGTTCGACATCATGTCCACGCCCCTCTCGCTTGTCATTCCGCCCCACTGCATTGCGTTGGCCATCATCATAGTGACCTTGAACTTGAAGCCGACCGATGTGATCTCGAAGTACGGCGAGGCCGGCGACCTAGACAAAATAGGCGATCTTTTGGAGAACCTCGACTCTATGAGAGACTTCAGGTGCCCCGAAGCCTTGGTGAACGAGGGCATAGTCTATATCTTGGACTACTATGTGCACCAAATGAATTTCCTGATATTGAACGACTACTTGCCCACAGTGAGTGCAGACACGGGCAAAGAACAGATCTTCAAGTTCATGGAGCTCAAGTCGAGATTCAACGACCTCACAATCCTCAGCGAAAAGTCTGTTTCCACCAACGCCTTGCTCAAGCAGGATAACTACTTGCGGAAATGGGACTATAAAGTCGGCAGCAAGGGAGCTGCGCGGTTCATGATTGGCTTCAAGAGACGCCGCTTCGAGGAGGAGTTTGCCATTTTGCGCCCTTCGAAATCAAACAAGGCCTGAGCTGTGCTCCGTGCTCGTAGCATACACATGCTGATTCCTGACTTTTTTTTTTTTTGTCTGATTCATCTGACATATAATACACTCCTTCCTTGCGTAAATCAAAGTCGTCAATAACGTTTGAATTGCGTGTTGTAACTCGAAACGAGAGTATGGGAATAAAACAAAGGAAAGATTTTTCGTCGCATATTCTGCAGTCCCAAGAGCTATCCCAACTTATAGCTCACAGAGGTGCCAACGTTGTGAGAGCTAGTCTGGAACGAGGAGAACTTCACCGAATCAGCTTCTCCACGAATCATGCGGCCGTCCCCATTCGTGTCAGCCCACTCAATCGGGATGTTCTTCGTTTCGTATGACGGATCTGTGTAGACAAGAACATTGAATGTGTACTCATCGTCTTTGAGAAATGGGAGATATGATACCGAGGCTGTGATTTGGCGGATGATTGCTTGGATTTCTCGTTGGATGTCTGCCCTGTTCTTGATATCTTTTGGCTCTTCGTCCTCGCTCGTATCTAGCGAGAACTCCCATCTCTCAAAACTTTCAGTTGAGGCCTTATTTATGATAACCACCACAAGCTTGGAAAGCCTGCCGCCGTAGATCCATTTCTTCACCTGATCCATGATTTTGCGAATGTAAGCTTTCACTTCATCATCTGCGCTGAACAACATGGGCAAGTCGTATTTCCGCACAGTGATGAAGTCCTCAGATGGATAAATACCCCGCTGGAATAAAATACTATGGATAGCAAACTCGAAATAGTCGGCCACGATTTTGGACGACCCCTTGAGGGCAAGTTTTGAGAGTGATTCGGTCATTGTGGGTGGAAAGTGCCGTGTTTTCGTTTGCCTATTTGGTTGCGCGTGAGCTATAATCGCGCGTCTCTCTGAGAACTTAGTATTGAAGAATCTAATTTCAGGATCTTGATATTGGCGAGAGCAAGACGGCGTTTGATTGTAATAAATATAATTTTCTAAAGGCTTTTTGAGACTCAAAGTGTTGTAATTTAGCAATACTGAGGCTAACTGGTCCAATTCCGAATTTTGGGGGCCAAAAGTACTACACTTATTGTCTTAAAACAGAACTCATAAACTAACAAACACAAAATGCAAGCGGGGTTCCGTGGAGGCTGGAAAATTTGAAGAGTCAGCGACAGTTTCGCCCATGGCTCTCTAGATTTGTTTCTTTTAGTACATGTATTCTTTGATGAAGAAAGCGACTCGAACCTTCACATATTGATGATTCACGATGTCGTTAATATAAGCTACACACGAGATCTTCTCTCTCTTATGGCTCTTTGTAAAAAAAAAAAAAAATGACCAATTTGATTGCCTAGACTATTCACCGATTGAACTATTCTACAGATCGCAACAGCTGTAAACTATATAATGAGACATTTCATGATTAGTGCTTTCTGACTGAAACAAAGCCACTCCATCTTTCTCTCTCTCTCTTTCTCTCTCTCTCTCTCTCTCTCTCTCTCTCTCTCTCTCTCTCTCTCTCTCTTTTCCTCTTGTTATTATCATCGCACAAGGTACATCCTTGGAAACAGTTACGAGAACTACAAGTGTATCACTTTCAACTGCTTAAAATAAATCTACTCTGGCTTCTATATGAAAATTTAACCACTCCACAACATATCCCGACTTTAAATTAATAAATACTTACATATGGAGATCTACCGAGCCTAGGACAGGCCACTCGTTGACATCTCCTTCGCAAAGCACCAACTTCAACACCCCGCCTTCCCACGAAAGTCCGTTTCCTTGCGAGTCCCAGTGCTCCAGATCGCAGTCTTCAAGAGAAAGATAGTCGGACACACGTGAGCGGATCGTATGCCACAAGGCATTGTCAATTGGGTGCAAATTGCTGTATACCAAGGAAAGGTGGGGGTCAAACTCCGCAGCTGACCAGGATGCCGCCTCAAGAGCCAGCTCCTGCTGTATTCTGGCCATGTCTAGCGTCACCTCCGTAGGCGGGTTGCTTCGGCTCCGTTGGCTCGACTTTCTCCGCACAATGTTGCCTTTGCCGTCTGTATGAAATAAGTGCGGGTTCTTCACTTTGTGCTCCAATTCTGTTCGCTCCGGAAGAATGACAAAGAGCTCGCGCGCAATACGGGCAAAAGAAACAAGAGTCGGGTCACGGAGAACCTGGAAATAGAGCTTTTTGAAGAACTTTTTCTGGCTGCCCACGCGACCCAAAGAGACCCAGCCACCTTCTGCTGAATCGCGAGGAAGCGCGTCAAGAGCAATGCAGCACGCAGACAAAATGCGGTCTACGTCGTCTTTAGCGTTCTGCAAGTCTACTGCAATATTGCTTGTGATGGTTATATGCGGTTCAAACCGCGGAGGCTGGCCTGGAAACACTGTTGTAAGCGAGCTCATGAGCACGTGTAATTTATCGTAGAGCGGACTGTTCTTCTTCGGACAAAGCCATAGTGCCACGCCTAGACCGTGTGTGTTAGTGGCGGGGTTTGTCGGTAGTTTTGTCTTCATGGCTCGGTCAATATTCTGAGTTAAACGTACCCATTAGTGAAAGTTGGGATGTGATATGTGAGATTTTCACCTAGCCCGAGCCCCGGGCGCGCTTCGGCCCGGGTCAGATAAGTGTTTCTCATTGTGGGGCCTCGAACGGACGGGCCTAAAGCGGACCTTTGGTTGAATTAAGAAACGCGGGCCAGAAATCGAATTAAGTGGCCAAAATAAAATGTAGCTTCATTTGGTTCTTACTCAACTGCTACTTACCTTGTGAATTGATGTCAAGTCAAATTTTTTTCTTGCAAGCTTAGAGAAAATTGGAGGAGTCATTGCTCTGAGAATTTTCTATCGCCTACGACATTATCGAGTTGGTTGTGTCCATATCGTTGTTCAAATGTTGACACCCAACTATATTGGACATGGGAATAGCCGTGAGTCTGGAAATTAAGGAAGCGAGGAACAGCCAGCCTCAATAGATTCATTTTATCGTAGGTCCTATACTGATCTAGCTTCCATTTATTTTTGCCGCTCTTTCACCTGGAATTGGGAAGTTTGCATTGTTCCCTTTTGTTCCAGTAACCCGACAGGTGATCTTGAAAAATCAGCAGAATTTTACTAATTGCAGAAAACACTATTTGGACTCTTCTGAAATTGAGAGGCAAGTGAAATAAGACAACGGCAGTATTTTTTCTTTGTAAATTGTTGCAGTCTTGCACTATTTCAGCACTACAGTTTTTTTGTTACGATGTCGCTTCAAGTTCTATTCCGTAGGAGTTCTGGAGGCTGACCTGCGGATCTCTCTGCGATCATAAGATGATCAATACTTTCTTTCAATAACACCAAATGGTTTTTTAAATCCAGATCCACCTCTTGATATCGATTGCGCATAGTGATTTGGGAAAGAAGGGCTTTAAACTCGTGTATCAACCAAGAGTTGTGATATGGAGAGAGAGCTCTGCAGTATGCCTCAAGAGTAGACCTCTACATCCGTTTGTATCATTTTGAGATTTAAAATTGTCCAGCGTCCTTCATTTGCAAGCTAGAGAGTTTTCACTTACGTGATTATTCAGATCTGTCTCAATCAAATAATAATATGACACTACCGCATTCCTCGAGCCAGAAATCTGGTATTTTCAATTTGATCTGTATGCGAAGCACACGATGAGCTTAAAACTCCAGCTGTTTCATCAATACTTGGAGGCTGGCACATTGATTCCAGTGAGCGCAGCATCATTCACGAACCAAGAGACGGAAGTGCCAAGTTCATTCACGAGCTTACATGGCAACTTCGACAGTTTGTCATTGAAAATCTCGTCAATTACTGGCGCCTTGCCTTCGCCCTCGGCGATGAAAGCAATGGCGCCTGCCTTCTCCAAGACAGGGAATGTGAAGCTGATTCTTCTTGGTGGTGGCTTAGGCGAGTCACGGATGAGCGCAATTGTCTTTGATGTTTCCTGCAACAACACATGTCCAGGGAACAAAGAGCACGTGTGACCATCAGGTCCACAACCCAAAAGCACCACGTCCAACTTCAAATTTTCAGGGAGGATTTTAGCGTAGGCCTCGGCAATCGCTTCATCCTTGTGCTCATCCGCACCTTCGACTTGACCATCGCTACCAGTGAGAAGAGACGCGTCAATTGTGTGCACTTTTGGCTTTGGGCCGGTCAAGAATTTGAGCACAGACTCGTTCAAGAGGCCATAGTTCGAGTCTGCGTGGTCCAAGGGAACCAAACGCTCGTCCGAGAAGAAAATCTCCCATTTTTCCCATTGCACTTTTTGTGCGGCATCGGCATTGTCGACCAAGCCCGCCTTCAATACCTTGCCCATGGAGCCACCGGAGACAGCGATCCTGAAAATACCAGACTTGGCAAGCGCTTCGTCCTGGTGTTTGAGCACGTAAGATGCAACAGAATTGGCCACTTCGGGTGATGTTGCGCTAGTGTAGATCTGAGCCATTTTTGTAATGATGAATTGCTGTTTTTTTTCTTTTCCGAAACGGCGAAAGTGTCGAAGTAGTTTCTTGAGAGAAGCCGAAGTTTGCTAACTTAAGGAGCTCGAGCTATTTCGGACAAACCCCATCCAGCGGTGATTGGGTTTATTGTGCAGGAAAATCGCGAGTTCTGACAGCCGCGGGCTTGTTGTCTTGCTTTCAAGTGAATTCACCCATTTCAGCAAATGTGCAAAACCTCCTCGGGTAACAAAATCTCGTTTAGATACTCCTTCATGAAGCATTAATAGAAAAAATTCCGATGTAGCTCTTTTGATAAAGAAGCTTGACGCCAAAAGAGTTGGGCTCGTCTCGAAACCTCGATCATCAACTCACAGGTCCAAGTAGTGTGAGTAGTCGGCACTTTCCTTGACTTTCTTGTTGAGAAACTTGTCGAGTTTTGTAGCATTTTTGTAGTAAGTTGTGGTCTCGGCGTTATACGAGCGGCAGTTGTTGAAAATGAGCCGGCAGTCGTACAAAAACTGGTCAAAAGACTCGTACTTGTCGTTCTCGAGCTTCAGCTCCATGGTGGAGAGATCCATAGGCTCCTTGATCACGTCGTAGTAGTCGCCCACCTCGTCTTTGTTAACAGGAACGGCAAAGGGCCACGCCAGAGGATGGTTTGTGAGCTCAGAAAGTAACGTGACCATGAAGTTGTAGTGGGGCCCACGTTTAGGTTTTTGCGCTAGCTTATCCATTTCCTCCAGCCACCCGCTCTCAACAAGCCCTGGGATTTCGCTGGCTTGAAGCTTGAAGCCGGGTTTGGCGTTTTTGAATACTTGGAGTCCAGGGCGTATCACATGAGATTGAGAGCGCATTTTGATTTTCTTCTCAATTGCCGCTTTCTGGAGTAGAAGAATTTTGCCGGAGTCCAAATATCGGAGTCTCGAGGGAAGCATCGAGCACTGCATCAAAGTACCCCCTTCATAGTCCTTAATATAGCCGACCCACACCAGCTTATCGAGCGACACGTCTTTGGTGAAACCCTGTTTTTTGAAATAGCCAATGGCGTAGTTGTCAGCATAAGTGAGAAAGTATTTTACCGGCAGCGTGGCCCGCACGTAGTCTTTCAAATGGTTCATCAAGTGTGCACCGTAACCACGGACTTGTTCTGTTGAAGAAATAGCGCAAAAGACAATTTCGGCAAATCCCCTCGAATCAAACGGCCGATACGTGATGCCGCCAACCACAGTGAGTGGCTTTCTCACCACGGCCATCGAAAGATGCGACCGGTCATACACAAGCCTCAGGATGTACTCCCGCGGCATTTTGGGCAATTGCTTCTGGAAAATGTTTTTGAGACCCGTGAGCACGATCATGTTTTCCCGCGTGTTGTCGTTATTGACCACGCGAAACTCGATTTTCCCCTCGCGTTCTTCGAGGACTGAGGGCCGCTCCTTGAAAGAATACTCTGCACCATCAAAATTGAACACTGTGATGCGGCGTTTTTCCTCCTCATCGTCGTCTTCGTCGTCATCATCCTTTGCCTCGTCGTCGTCTTCGTCTTCGTCGTCTTCGTTTCTCTCGTCGTCCTCGTCGTCGTCGGCTATTCTATCTTCATTTTCGCCGTTTTCATCGTGATCCAGCTTTGCTTTCTTTTCGTGATTTTCACCCGATTTGTTTCTATTGGCCCGAATCTTTACCTCTTTGGATTTAGTACCGTCACCTTTCTCGTCAATGCCCTCGGTTCCATGTTTGTCTTTATCTGCATGCTTTTCTAGACGCGGGCTCATGAGGTCACCTTTGTTGTTTTCCTCGCCATTGAGCGTGTCCTCAAAGACGTCGTCGTCATCTTCATCTTCGTGCTCGTGGTTTTTCTCGTCATTGACAATATCGTCTTTGGCATTTTCCGATTTCTGCAGACTCCTGGATGGAATTTGAGAATCAGACTCAGACGCTTCTCCGGGATGATCATGCGACTCTTCTCTGGCGCCTGAGTTTTTCTTCACTTTCTTAAAAGGCGCGCCCAGAAGACTGCCGCCTGCTCTTTTGCGCTCGACCATTGACAGACCCACAACACGCGTCTCTATTCAAACACTTGAAGAAACTTAGATCTCTGACATGCCTTGATCGATGCAAGAGCACATGTGCCGCGTTCTGAGCGCCTGCACAACAGGCACCGGCAGAGTGTGCAGTAATAAAAGCACTATATGCAGTCAAATTGTGTTGCACGGGTGTTTTACTCATGCACACTCTTTCTTCTTCCCAAGTGCACTAGCGACGGCGTTGATAGCTATATTTCTTGTCTTCTTCATTTGATTGATTTGTAAAGGCACCTCGCCAACTATTTTTGTTCACGTTTTTACAAAGAGAAAAGTTTTTGTTTTCTTCTACATACAAGAAACCACCAGTAGAGTGTCCAGATAATGCTCATTGAATGTGTACTTTTCACTCCATATTTCTGAAAAACGGCTTCGTGGGTCCGGTTCATTCCTCAGGATTCTAGGCACATCATCGAATCGATTTTGTTGCCATCACGGGATGTTTCATGATTGCGTGATCAATTCGCGATCACAAAAAGACACTCAGGTTCCGCGTTTGCCGGATCATGTGAAGAGACTTAAGCGTCTCTAGCTTGATGTGCCAATGTCAATGCAGGTAATTGTAAAACCTAAAGGTTCTGTGTAATGCACCTTTTCTTTTGAAACACCAGTACAAAGGCTTCAGTGCTTATGCGAATCTCATCTCACTATGTAGCTATGTCCAAAAAATTTCTGAAGACTAGGGTATTCAGGAGTTGCTGACTTCAAGCATCAGAACTCGTTTGTCAGATCGAAGTTGAAGGTTTTCGCGAGCAAGCTTCATGGTTATTATTCGGATCGTGAGAAAAATTCTCAGATATTTTATCAGATGATAGTTATGAGAGTATTTGGCTCATCTTTACATTTCTGCGCCTTTGGAGAGAGTCTTTTCCAAACCGAGGCATAAAGTCACGAGAAACCAATTTTTCTTAGCCAAGAACCATTAAAATGTAGGCAATCCTTTAATGCAAGAAAAGACGTTGTTGAGGAGAAAAGTACAGGATAAGACGCCGCGGATTAGCTAAAGCAGAGATGTCTGTCATAAGCGAGTATGCAACTCGAGATGACGGGTCATTTTTGACGACATTGTAACTAGCGGCGACGAAGAGGATATAATCGTCGATTTGCAGGATTGTGGAGGATTTTAGTGAATTAACCATCTTGATCAATACTGAAACTTTGAATCGGACAGATCGAAGCAAACATTCGCTCCCGCATTTGCGAAAGGAAGCCACCTTCCTGTGCTTTTTCCTGGGTATCAAATAACTCACTTTCGAAGGTCTGACAAAATTCGTCAGACTCGAAAGACCTACAAAGCAGAGATTCAATGTGGGTAGCCGTACCACTTTCACATTGTCAAATGAGCAACTGAGCATTTTCTCCTCCCAAAAGTCTGCACACTACAATAGACATGGTTGCACTAATATCACTGGAATGGTCGTCATTAATACTATAAGAATCCTAATCAAATGCGGTGTTTTTAGCTATATCTGCAATTTACTGAGACATCGTAACACTGCCCAGCAGGTTGGCCCCAACAGTTCGGCTTGAACAGTTTAGCTTGAACAGTTTAGCTTGAACAGTTTGGCTTGAACAGTTTGGGCCTGGCCCGTAGACTCGAGAGGGCCAGGGAAGTGCTCATCTCACGCGCGCACCTTTTTTCCGGGACTCCGCAGCATATATTTTTCAGCCTATACGAAATCTGCTGCCACTTTTTCAAAGGCTGATACCGGTGGCAAATATCATTTGAAAATATCAAGAAATACCCATCATACACTGGAATCGAAGGTTTTTTTTTTTTTTTTTTTCTCAAATCAAATTAAAAGCCATTGGCCACGAAATTCAGTGACAGACCTTTTATTTGTCAAGCCTGCCTCCTCTCAAGCTCTTGCCTGCCTCCTCTGCCTCTGTCTGCCTCTGGCCCTCTGATAAGTCGCACCCATTGCCTCATCGTGCACCTCATCAGGCCCCAGAAAAAAAGGCATCGGGGCTTCTTACTCAGCACATTATAAGAGCTACCAGTGCCTGAAAAACACAAGAAACGCACGTTTAGGAGCACTTTTTCTTCCTTACACCCAACATGTCGTACGCCCCCTTACAGCCCCACACGCACCAGGAAGGCGTGGCCACAGTGCTCTGCTGCAACTGTGGAGTGCCCATGGACGGCTCACTGGGCCTCGTGATGTGCTATGATTGTATCAAGTTAAACGTCGACATCACGGAAGGAATCCCGCGAGAGGCGAATATCTCGTTTTGCAGAAACTGCGAGAGGTTTTTGCAGCCTCCGGGCCAGTGGATCCGCGCCGAGTTGGAGTCCAGAGAGCTCTTGGCCATCTGTTTGCGCCGGTTGAAAGGCCTTTCCAAGGTCCGTCTTGTAGACGCCTCGTTCATCTGGACAGAGCCCCACTCGCGCAGAATCAGGGTCAAGTTGACCGTGCAAGGCGAGGCGTTGCAAAACACGATTGTCCAGCAGACGTTTGAGGTTGAGTACGTGGTCATTGCCATGCAATGTCCTGACTGTGCAAAGTCGTTTACTACCAATACATGGAGAGCCACTGTACAGATCAGACAGAAGGTCGCACACAAAAGGACGTTTCTCTACTTGGAGCAGTTGATTTTGCGCCACAACGCCCACGTCGACACCATCTCGATCCAAGAGGCTAAGGACGGCTTGGACTTTTTCTACTCTGCACGGAACCATGCGACGAAAATGGTGGACTTCTTGTCCGCCGTGGCGCCCATCAAAAACAAGCGTTCTGAGGAGTTGGTCAGTATCGACACCCAGTCCGGCTCGTCCTCATACAAGTTCACGTTCTCCATTGAGATCGCGCCCATCTGTCGTGACGATCTCGTTGTGCTCCCCAAAAAATTGGCCAACCAGCTCGGAAACATCTCGCGCTTGGTTGTGTGCCACAAGGTCACCAATATGTTGCAGTTCATCGACCCCGACACCTTGCAGACCGCCGACTTGCCTGCGGCGTTATACTGGAAGAAGCCGTTCCTCTCGCTTCTAGACGTCAACCACCTCGTGGAGTTCATTGTGTTGGACGTCGAACCTACGGGTGAAATGAAGGGCAAGCACGTGCTTGCCGACATCACGGTGTGCAGAGCCTGCGACTTGGGAGTCAACGACCGGACTTTCTACGTGCGCTCGCACTTGGGTGCGTTTTTGCATGCTGGCGACTCGGCCATGGGCTACTACTTGACCAACACCAACTTCAACTCGGACTTGTGGGACTCCTTGGATACGGAAAACACCCCGGAGGTGGTGCTCATCAAGAAGCACTACACGAGAAAGTCGAAGAAGAACAGAAACAGAAAGTGGAAGTTGAAGAGAATGGCGCGCGAGCACAACGACATTGTTGCCAACGACGACTCCAGACAGGCCAGACAGGAGCAGGAGAGGGCCGAGCGCGACTACGAGTTGTTCTTGCAGGAGTTGGAGGAGGACCAGGAGTTGAGACAGACCATCAACTTGTACAAGGCCGGCGAGGAGCCAGCGCCAGCTGCAGAGGACGAAGATGAAATGGAGGAGGACGATGAGGATGCGGTGGAGATTGGCATAGACGAGTTGTTGGACGAGATCGACGGCATGACGTTGGAGTAGAGATGTATATTAGTTTTGGTAATGGCGCAGTGTATGTCAGTGAGCAACAGTAGAACGAAAGAGTAGAAGTGGGAAAGGAGTGGAGAAGGAGATTGAGGAGAAGAGTAAGAGTTGACAAAAGAGAGGGGAGACGGGAGAGGAAGGGGTATTGCGAGATATATTTAGTCTTCCAACATCTTGTGCCAGAACTGTGCTTGGTGTATTTTAGGACCATTTTTTAAGATACAGAGATGTCCTTTTGTGATTATAAGTCGTAATGAAAAGAAATTATTCCGATAAAAGACTTGTTGATTTTCAAAGCAAGAATAGAGATGCAAGACAGTCAAAGATAAGTCAGTTCAAGCAAATACACTTGCGTTGGGACGTCTCGGACTACACTAAGCAAGACCAAGTATGAGGCCAACAAATACTTCAATTTCGAAAGATATTTATAATGTATAGAAAATCATTCTTTGCAAACAAAGGCAGAAAGTTTTGGAGACACACAAAAATTTCTAGAATCGAAGTAATAAAGATAGATCGTATGAAAGGTGATGACCGAATGGCCACTTACAAGATCGTCTGCGCATTTGTCCTATCTAATAAGTATATCTAAATGCTCAGTGCGGCTTATCTGTAGATAGAACACCGCACATGCAGCCCACGCCTGACTAATATACAATCAAGAATATTTCTCTTGTCTAGATCTTGTACCTCACCACAAACCATTTAATACAGCAAGCGAATATTCACGAAAAAATGAGCGACAGACAACTCAAATTCCATCCAATTCAATCGTTTGTGGAGTCGTCTTTCTTCACAAAATTGTCCCAAAAAAAGCTTCACGAGTATAAGTTGGACTCGACTCCCAAACCCATACATGGGTCCATGATCCAGCCTTTAAAACTCAACAAGTTCAATGACCGGCCAGTGATCCATTTAGACTACAATTGTTTTGAAGAAGATCAGACAGACGCTATAAAGCGCCTGGTGGATGGATGGCTATACAACGTGAATACGATCGAAGAGTTCAAGGCCTTTGATAAGAGGCAACTCCTCCAAGAATGGGGACAAGACCTAGAGGCAAACATGAAACAGGGCCGGGTCACAGAATCATTTTATCTTTTGTCGTTTTCAGACTTGAAAAAGTACAAGTTTTATTATTGGCTCGCGTACCCGGTTCTCCACTCTACATGGTTCACCAGGGAATGCACTAAAGGACACGAGAAGTTGGAACAAATCGAACTATTAGTGAAACAAATGCCAGAATCCTTTTTTCAAATCAGAAAGGAGGCTTGCGGGGCAGAGACAAGACCCGAACATTTCGTGCAACATGCACTTTTCGTATATGTAGACGCCTGTCTTGGTGACGACGACACGCCGTCGGTGCAGCTCAAAAACCACCTTTTTTTCTTGGCATTAAGGGGCTTCAAGACACTCGAGATTGTCGTCTTCAGACATAATGGGCGAAGCACGACCTTGAAGCTAGAACTAGACCCAGCTTTTGCAGCACAAAGTGAACTACGCGTGACCGGATGGGAGCGCACGGCGCAAGGGAAGCTCGGCCCGAAAATGGCTGATTTGGGCTCGCTCATAGACCCAAAGCAGTTGGCCGACCAGGCCGTGGACTTGAATCTCCGGCTCATGAAATGGCGCGTGGCACCTGAGCTAGACTTGGAGATCATCAAGCGGCAGAAAGTGCTTCTTCTAGGGGCGGGAACCCTAGGGAGTTACGTCGCACGCGCATTGATGGGCTGGGGCGTGAGAGACATCACTTTTGTGGACAGCGGACGGGTCCTGTACTCGAATCCTGTGAGACAACCGCTTTTCACGTTTCAGGATTGTTTCACAGATGAGGGGCAAGGCCTTCCAAAGGCGCCACGCGCCAGCGCTGCGCTCGAGCAGGTTTTCCCCGGTGTTCACTCACAGGGATACTCCTTCGAGGTGCCAATGATTGGGCATCCGGTTGAGGGCCCAACGGAAGCCACGGCGTGCCGAAACTTCGAAAAATTGAGACAACTTTTCGAGGCCCACGACGCGATATTTCTTCTCATGGACTCACGTGAGTCCCGCTGGCTTCCCACAGTGATGGGTGTAGCCATGAACAAGACAGTTATAAATGCGGCCCTCGGCTTCGACAGTTATTTGGTTCTTAGACACAGCCCTCTCGACATGGACGCTCGTTTGGGCTGCTACTATTGCAACGATGTAGTTGCCCCTACAGACTCCTTGAGCGACCGGAGCTTGGACCAAATGTGTACTGTGACAAGACCAGGAGGTGCGTTGCTTGCCTCCTCGCTTGCAGTTGAACTTTTTGTATCTATTTTACAGCACGACTTGAAAAACAAAGCGCCACATTGCTCGCGGTCCAAGTTCGGGGAAGTGCCGCATCAAATCAGGGGCTTTCTTCACAATTTCTCTCAGTCAAAGCTCAGCACTCCAGCCTACAAGCATTGCTCTGCGTGTTCTCAGACAGTCGTGGACTTGTACAAAAGCGGGCAGTGGGACTTTGTCAAGCGTTGTCTCAACAGCACAGAGTACCTAGAGGAGATCAGCGGGTTGAAGCAGGTGCAAGAAGAGGCAGAGAGGGCCGCCGCAGAAATGATGGACGAGTTGTCGTTGACTGATGAGGACTTCGACTTCGATTCGGATGAAGACAAAGAGGCCGGGACATTTTGAGCAAGGACAGGCATATCTGCGACGCACGAACGTTCAAGATGATGATGTTTCTGGTGAAGAGAACATCGAAGGCTTGAGAGCTTGAGTGTTTAAGATGTTGGTGAAAGAAGCATGTTGGTGAAAGAAACATGTCGGTGAAAGAAACATGTTAGTGAAAGAAGCATGTCGATCATGGATGTCTGCAAAAGACCGAAACACACCTTTGAAGCCACAAAACGCACATTTAATAATTTGGAAAGAGTTATACAAAAGGGAGTACTGCTCAAACAGAATAGTTTGAAAAACTGAGTCAGAGGACATAACTGATCCATTGGGTGTTATATGAGATTTGGAGAGGCCGGGTGATTGATAAAGGCAATATACTAGAGACGAAAGAGAAAAGAAAAGAATATGTTTGAGAAGAAAAAATACACCAGGAAAGAGACGCACTCAGGAAAGAAAGAATCCCAGAAAGGAAGAACTCGGAGAAACTATAGAGAATTTTCACCTCAGATTCTCGTGATGTCTCTTGCCTGTCAGACTCGCGAGCTATACTCGCATGAAGTCAGAAGGCCGCGTCGCGACAAGGGCAGAAAGTGTTTGTTTACCTCCGACAAGATCACGTGACTCGAGCGATGTATGTGCCAGTATTGGATCTTCAATTTCATTTTTTGAGTGGGGGATATCAAGAGAAAAAACCAAAGCTTATTGTTTGATTTATACAGCTACAAACACACCGAATTTCGAATGGACCAAGTCTTGCTCGCGGAGAAAGACAGCACAGCTTCATCAGAAGCCCGAACTAATCGCGTCAAACGTTTTGTGCTATTGAGAAAGAGTCAACAACCGGGTCATCCCAGAAAGTATTCCAAACAGGCAAAAAGAGAGTTAGCCAAATCATTGAAAAACCAACCATTTCAAGCTCATCCAATCTATTGTCTTTGCCTCAGAATGGCCTTTTCCATTTCATTAAGTCAGCCCTCTCAAGTCCTGTCCTCGCGTCTATCACCTGGTCCTGCACATGTGCGAGACCTAAGAAACAACCTCACCTTATCAAACGAAGCTCATCAACTCCACAAACACACAGTTCAGCTATGGAAATAAGCCCTGACCGGTCTGAGTCAACGCGCTCACAGACGAGAACTCTATTAAGGCTCCAGCCGCTGTTTTTTCTTGAAAACTCTGTGATTGTCAGCGAGCCTGAAGGCTCCATCAAGCCCGTTCTGTTAAATGAGATCCATGACATTTCGAAACAGGAGGCATTGGTCATGAAAGACTTGCTTTTTGCATTACAAGGTCTTGAGGGTGACTACGTGCGCTATAGCGAGCGATATCTGCCATCATATATTGGAGACCGGATCCGGGGGCCTGATTATAAGGTCGCTGCTCCACTACATATAAGCTTGAAATCAGTCACCAAGAAGATCCTAAGCTACGGCAGATTCTACCTGGGTCTCCAATCTTTTGCCCAGATATACAATATGCCGCATTTTGGCCGTGTTAACCAGCGACTATGCCTAGAAATATCGCGCTGTCTCTCAAGGGTCCGACTGCTTGTTGTGCAGTTCGAAAATGCCTTCAATACAGATCCCCACTTCTCTCTTTCCACTATGGACAACCAAATACTGAACTCTTGCGCAGACAGCTTGAGGCATCTTTACGAGATCGCGTGCAGCATCCACGCCGAGACCGAGAGTCGCAATCCACGATTTAAATCTGCCACCTCTGTCTCACAGGCGATTTCGGGCGATTTTGCGGGCCCAGATCCCCATTTCGATACCTTTTTGAGTTCAGTGAGGTCGCAAATCGACCTGGGAGCCCACGTTTCCTCGGATCCAAATGCTTTTGATGCATGCAAAGGTGGCCTTGTACTCCATATCGTAGAAACAAGAATCGCTACTTTTGCGGGCGACGCAGAAAGCTCCGAGTTTCTCTTTGCCTTGTTTGAGGCCATCAGCGCCGACTATGTACTGCTGCTAAATACATGGCTCGCAGAAGGCAAGGTGGACGACCCATTTCACGAGTTCCTAGTGAAGAAAAATGATCTCCCGAAGATAATTATCTACTCAAATGTGGAGCGATATTGGGAGGAGCTCTATGTGATCAAAGTCGACGGGCTCATCAATAAATTTCTCGATAAAGATATTCAGGCCAAGATTCTTGCCACGGGTAAGCTTTTGAATATATTCAGACAGTGCATCGGCATCGCCTCTTTGCAAGATTTCCCAGAGAACATCTCGTCGGTTGCGTGCCCTGAAAAAATTACAAGTCTATGTGCGCAAGATGCTCGTCTCAAAATCATCCAATTTTACGAGCGGGCCAATAATCTCATGTTGAAGTTACTATTCAAAGGCTACCATTTCAAAGCCATGCTCACAAGCTTACACGAGACTTTTTTACTCTGCCACTCGTCCAGAATCGACACCTTTCTCAGTAAGTGTCTTCAAGATTTGGGCAAAAACAAAGAGAAAGTCTCTACTGTCACTCTCGTCGACGCATTTGACAACTTATTTCAACTAAGGGGCTCGACCCAGCGGCTGCCTGAAGGTTTTCAAGGGCATACTTCATCGCAGTCAAATATATCCAAATTGCTTCGACACTTCCAAAAGTTCAGCGTCGACTCAAACAACTTCTACGATCTTTCTAGAGATATCGTCAATATTCGATCGTTTGATGCTTCCAATTCCGTACCAGGCGACGAGCAAGCATCAAGTGCAATCAAAAAATTAGTGAACCAGTCTCTTCGGCAGCCAGCATCAGTTGCGGAAACAGAGAAGTCCGAAGGCGATGACCGAGACAAAAACAGTGTGATTGCGGCGGTGAATATCGATTGCGACTTGCCATTTCCCATAAACTTGTTTATCACCGAGAACTTCATATTTAAGTTCCAGCTTATCTTCAAGCTTCTGATGATCATCAGATACGCGAGCAAACTCGTCGAGTCCGCATGGTGTGACGTCATGTTCTCGACTGTGTGGAAGTATAAACACTTCTCCGAGCCCTTGCAAAAGCTAATTTTGCGTTTTAGAGTGTTGATTTCTCGCATGAAAAGTTTTGTTATAGAGTTGCAAAGCTACATGGATTTCTCCGTCGTGGATCCCAATTTTACGACTCTCAAAGACACAGTTGCTCATTACGAAACAACCATTGATACTACAAGACCGAGTTCTCGTGCGACGCGATCGAGCTCTCCTTCCAAAGATGTGCATCGGCCGCTCTCAAAACAGGCAAACAAAAACAACAGTATTTTTGATGAGAAGATCAAGATGACTTCAGATCGGGTGGTCTCATCTGCCAAATTTGGCCGGGATGCAACACACAATGACGTCCAGGAATTGGGCCAAAGCATCGAAACTTACCTCAGCAACATCTTACGAGACTCAATGATCACCAACAGCCGATTGCTCGAAGATTTGAAGGTATCTCTCGGAATAGTGACTGAGTTCGCCACCATCACCCGCCGGCTCAAGAAAACGCTTATTCTGACAGACGCCGCTTTGCTTGAGGCATTTTCAAGGGACTATCGCGATAAGTTCGACAACATCGAAATTAATGAGTCCGCGGTCAGAGCCCGAGTGGCCGGGCTCAACAACGTGACCACGAAATTCTGGACGGAGTTCAATTACTCGTTGCAGCAGTTTACGCAAGATCTACGCCAGGCTAGCACCGAGAACGCGTCTTTCTCCGCACTTGCAGATAGAATCGCGATACTCTAGGCCCACTCAACTGAATCATCCTTCCTGCATTATTTATTTCATAGCATGGTACATACTGACAACTTGTCACATCAAAGCTGAGCCTCCTCGGCGGTGTTTTCGTTCAATTCCTTTATGAGCGCGTCAGTCTTGTCGTCGGCATAGACCTGGAACCCGCCGTCTTTCGTCACAGACGCCAACTGTGCGTTCTTGCAGTCCAACTTCTCCTCCATAACTTGCTTCAAGATCTTCAATGCCAAGAGCTCGGCTTCTTTCAAAGTCAAAGACTTGTGGTACTCGTTCTGCAACTCTGTCTGTGCGCCCTCGGACCCGGACCCGATGGCTTTGGCGTCGTACCTATAGAAAGTTCCTGACGGCTCGGCATGGTATAATTGAGGACCTTTTTCATCTACACCCGCAATCAACAAGGCCACGCCAAACGGCCTCGACATCAATCTTTTCTCGCCCAGAGCACCCTCGCCGAAACGCAATGCTAAATCACACACCGACTGCGTCAAGCTCTCGACCTGCATGTCCTCGTCGTAGTATAAGTTGTGGGTCAAGGAAGACACTCTGGCGTGATCTATCATGGACCTGGCATCGGCGGTCAAGCCCGACATCGCGCAGCCAATGTGCTTGTCGATCTCGACGATTTTCTCGATGGAGGAAGACTCCAAAAGCGGCGAGGTGACTCTTTTTTCGACGCCCAAAATCACTCCCTCGGACGTCAGAATGCCTATGGCAGTACTGCCCAACTTGATGGCTTCGAGAGAGTACTCGACCTGGAAAAGACGACCCTCAGGCGAGAATGTCGACACGCCTCTATCGTATTCGGATCTCGTCAAAAACATCACGGCTGCTTCGAGGGCAAATTGATATGTATTGATACGGGTTTTGTTCTAGTGTGGAGGGCCCCTCGAGTTCTTAGTGCGGTCTTGGGTTGGCCCAGGTGGCAAGGTCACGTGATACATTCTGCTAGCTAATACAAGTTAGCAGCCACAACCAGATATACTTTTGATGAACCAGAGACCTTGAAACACGAATTTGAATTAAGGAGCTGACAGTAAGTGAGTAATCTAATGTTAGAATCTCGAATTTCTTTACATCATTTACATATGACAAGGTGACATGCTTAACTGGAGCCCAGGGCCTGTTTTATCCTGTGCGCGTTTGAGGGTCCATTACAATTTCAAAGGCTGCGGAGTTCAATCTAGTCATCAATCATCGAAGGCAAGAAAGAGGCAAGAGAAAATTAGACTCAAATCTCCCAAAACTTCGTTGCTTCAACTACGCGAGGTGCTATTTGGGTAACACTTCTAGCTTTTAATAATGTCCATCACAAACAAGAAAAGCTGGGTCAAATAGCCTTGATCTTTTTGGGCCAGAAAAATTAAGTAATAAGTTCAAACGTCCTCAAATTTCGATCTACGTACATCACCTTGAAGCAGACCTGGTAGATCAGGGTCAGTCGCTGGTGTCACCATAATATGAGCTTTGTTGCCCGAAGGAGATTTCTTAATTGACAAAATAATTTAAAATCGCTTCAAATTCAAAAAGGGTGATCTGTATTGGTTTTAATTATTTTGATGCTTCGTTCTGCTTGTGCTTCACTATACTAAGAAAATGTGGCACCTGGCCCAGGTATATTTTTATCAACTGTTGGATATCGACTTAACAAAACCTTGATCAAAACTGTAGAAAGCCACGGCTTATCGGTCAGATTTTGTTTTGCTTTTGTCACTTCATGCACATGCTTCATGGTGGTTTCGACTTATGGAGTAGTATTTGATTCTTCTCACTCGGAACAGTCACTAGAAACGCTCGCAAATGAGGCTATCAGGTCAGGCTCAAAGATCACATATGCGTTTGCAAAGCAGGATTAAGGTAATATGTAAATACTTTAAGTCTCAAAAACCCATGAATCGAATTCATCATGTCAAAATCTCCAATTTGGCTCTAGCTCTTGAAATTTTGGTCAACGGTTGCAGTGTCAAATGCTCATTTTAATGGCTCAGATCTTCTGTTCTGTAGTAGCGTAGTAAGGTCTGGTACGACCAACATTCTGGGTCAAAAGTTGCTTCTAGGTGAACTTCCAAAGTTTACTCCATGATGATGGTAGGAATTATTTCAGAACAAGTGGAAGCTGAAGACACAGGCCGCAAATTTACGCAACATGGCTGTATTATTGGATCATTTAGGAGCGACATGAGTTTTTCAAAGCCCACGAACATGTCTTTCAATCAGCTTTTTGGTCGACAAGTGCGATGTCCAACCGAACCAAAGCCCAAGGACGGCCTGGAAGAGCAAGGAAAGAAAGGCAAAAACGATTCACGAACAGGCCCAAGCCCCTCATTGTTTCTCTCTATCTACGATTCCCAATGAATCACAATCTATTCTTTTAAGATATTTCGATGCTTAAACCAGATAAATACTCACGAAAAAGCGTCTGTAGTTGCTTGCGCTACGCCTTAAAAAGACCCAAAAGTTAAAGTACCACCTTTAAAATTTGTCAGGGGAAATAGAGAACCCATAACTCTGGTGACATTCTTTCATCTACAGAGTCTGAGGGGCTGGATGCATGCCACAACCTTCATTTCTACGTTGTAATCAATCGAATCAATGCCTCTGAATGTGAATACTTTTCGTTTATCTCTTGTATGAATATGTTGAGCAAAGTAGCTAGCTTAAGCCTTTGGAGCCAAGGCGACGATCTTCTCGGCAGCAGGGTCCAAGTCTTCGAAGGCGTACAACTTCAAGCCGGAGTTCTGGATCAACTCCTTGGCCTGCTTCATGTTGGTGCCTTGCAATCTGACAACCACAGGAATGTCCAACTTGAAGTTCTTGGTGGCGGCAATCAAACCCTCGGCAACGTAGTCACATCTGACAATACCACCGAAAATGTTGACGAAAATACCGTTGACCTTCTTGTCGGACAAGATCAACTGGAACGCCTTCTCGATGGTCTGAGGAGTGGCAGTACCACCACAGTCCAAGAAGTTTGCTGGCTCACCACCGTACAACTTGATGATGTCCATGGTGGCCATGGCCAAACCGGCACCGTTGACAATATTAGCAATGTTTCCGTCCAACTTGATGAAGTTCAAGCCGTACTTGGAGGCTTCGACCTCCTCTGGGTCCTCCTGGGTTGGGTCTCTCCACGAAAAGACGTCCTTTTGTCTGAACTCGGCGTTGTCGTCAAAGCCCAACTTGGCGTCCATGGCCAACACCTTGTGGTCTGGCGTCTCGGACAAGGGGTTGATCTCGACCTGCGTGCAGTCCTTCTCGATGAACACCTTGTACAAGTTTTGTACGGCCTTGGCGGCCTCGGGGATGGCCTCCTCAGTGTAGCCCAAAACAGAGGCAATGTCGGTGGCCAACTCGTCGGTGACACCGGCGTTCAAGTCGACAGAGAAGGTCTTGATGGCGTCTGGGGTCTCGGCGGCAACACCCTCGATGTCCATACCACCTTGGGAGGAGGCAACAATCATGGGTTGCTGGGTAGCTCTGTCCATCAAGATGGCCAAGTATGCCTCGGTTCTGGCGTCTCTTCTCTCGACAACGTAGACGGCCGTGACCTCCTTACCGGCGGCACCGGTCTGCTTCGTGATCAACTTGTGGTTCAACATCTTGGAAGCCAAGTCCTTGGCCTCCTCTGGGGACGAGATCAACTTGACTCCGCCTTGGAAGCCGTTGTCGAAGTGGCCCTTACCTCTTCCACCGGTCAACGCTTGCGCCTTGATGACCAACTCGGAAGTGCCCAATTTCTTGGCAGCGTCAAACGCACCCTCTGGAGTGGTGGCGGCGTATCCCTTTGGGACACCAACACCGAACGACTCCAAGAGAGCGGCGGAACGGTACTCATGCAAGGACAAACATCTCTTTTGCACAACCTAGAGGGGTTAGTATCAGACACAAAACATAATCGGACAAAAAAAAAAAAAATACCAATAAGTAGAGGAGATGGAGAGCAGGGGGCGGGGATGAAAGGAGTGTTTAAATATGTGGAGGGAGCAGAAAGGAGCGGGACACAAAGACCATGGCTGCAAATCGGCAATCTCAAAACAAAACCTTTTGGACCTTTTGAAAGGTTTAAAGGGCCATAGAACGTCCAGTAGTGTGTTGGCCATGGCTCATGATGGTCTTGAAGTGAAATCTTTGCATGAGTCTCGTATTAACTCGACGAAGTATGCGGGTGATTTTGACAGCCCGGTAACGTGGAAAAGTCAAAGGCATTTCTATCACCAGTGACCTTGCTGCTAATTGTTCGTGGTAGCGCCTGATGTGCTCCAAGAGATGTGAGCCCGAGAGTCAGACACAAGACACAGAAAGCATCGCTGTCAAGCAAGAAGCAAAAGGCAAAACGCACATGAGACTTCAAGGCGAAACATAAACAATCGGCTCAGAAGCTTGAAACATCTTCAAAACCCCGCAAAATAAAGATTTTGTCGCAATAGATATCCTCAAGAGATGCAGCGGACCACACATGCCCGAATGCAGAAACACAATCCAGACAAGAGGACACTGAAAAAAAAAAAACTCAGGCTCATTGGCCTCGGTCTAACTCTTCACTATCCCAATTCCCAAACCCGAACAAAGAAAAGAAAAAAGAAACGGAAACTAGTGCACGTTTTAACATACTCTTGTGGCACGGGCGACTCTGGTCAACATCTTGAATTCCTAGGTGGTGCTGAATAAAACTGAAAGAAACAGTAAAGTGAAAAGCAGGAACGGTGAGCGAAACGAGCCTCGAAATCGGCGCGGTGATGGATTCGCTAACTAAGCGCAACAGTGCACCGAAGGGCCTCGGACACGTCTGGTCCTTGCTTACATAAGCCAGTGCGCGGCGCAACTGCCCCGGCGTTTCTCGGAACACGGCCGAAGCGCGGAGATCAGAGACAGGTAGTGAGTGGTGGAGAGTTGGGCGAGGGAGGAGTGGATGAGGGAGGAGTGGATGAGAGAAAGACGAGAGGAGAAGTAGGGGAGGAAAAGAGAGAAACAGGGAACAAAAGAGAGCTGGTAATGAAGTAGGTAATATTTGAAGCCATTGAGGATGACGAGAAAGGGGGTGAAAGAAATGAAGAATTTTTAATTTTTGCTTTAAAATTCCATCGCTTTATAATATGACTTATACATGTTTTCTCCGATATTTCTGTTAGGCATGTTCTGTTTTGCACCCTTTGTTTTGCGCAGCGTTCACCACCGCACCTTCTTCTCGAGTGTCAAGTTTCAATTCTTTGAATGTTCCACTAGATCCTTGTGACCCACAGTATTTCAGCTCGGTCAAATATTGCAAACTCAAAGTTTGGGGTTTTAATCCAGATTGAAGAAGAGTTATCGCATCATAGAATTCGCATCATAGAATTCGCATCATAGAATTCGCATCATAGAATTCTCATCAGTGACACATCGTATCACTCTAATCAGTACTGTCGGTGCCTTCAATTCGATTGCGCCCTGCCATCAAATTAATAGATTTCTACTTTTCGACTCTTCATTCTAGTACGATGCATTTTTGATGAGCTTATTCAATCATCAAAAACTCTTAATTATGTCAGCATCAATTGATCTCTGTTCCTATACCGCGTAGGCCTACCATTTGACTGACACTCTTACATGAAATATCGACGAGGGGTGGCTGCCAGTCGCAAGGCCCCGGCTTCGCTTTACATATGCGAGTCCCGGCCCTGGCCTCAATAAGGAGTTCCATTGGCCGACTGTAGAGCGCACTGGGCAAAACGCCGTGTCCACAAGATCCCACATGCCGGGCTTCGCACGATCAGAAAGAGTAGTGAAAAAATGAGCAATGTTTAGGATGGTGAAGCTGGCACGAATCCTCGTTCGGATTCTTTGTTTTATTTTTTGGCTTTGTTTTTTTGGATGAGCTACTTCTAAAGCGACACGTGAGTTGGTTTTGTGACCCCTGTTTGGTGTCGTGCGCTGCTGAGCCTCTATTCATAAGGTGAACGTGCACTTAAACGGTGCAACGGTGAAAGTCAATGAATGGATCGATGTTTGCAATCGCTGAGACAAAGAACCTAAATAAGGAGTCTGTGACCTCAATGAAATATCTAAATGCCTTTTTCTATGGCATCAAAGAGAAATATAATGAAAAGTATAGTGAGAAATATTTGAGTGGAATCTCTCGTCGAAAAGAAGAAGCTGGAATGAATCTAGTCATGAAGTAGCCCACTTCGGCTCAACTCATACTGTTCATTTATGTGTTCCTTCGAGGATTCACCGACTCTACTATGCTTCGTAGCCTGCCGCGAGAAAAAAAAATTCTGGCGTTGAAGTTCATGCAACGAAATTAAATCAGTAGTTCAGGGTCTCCTATCTTTACTGAATTTCATAGGTAGATGATCTCGGCGCTATCTTCTTCGATATTTCGAGAGAGTATGGATTCACACATAATCTAAGCCTTTCTGGAAGCGGCTATATGTTGAAGGAGTCAATAAAATATCATGATTCACTTGAGACTACAAGAACACGGTTTCATAGGTTCATGAATATCGCATTGATTGCCATGGGACTGATTTTCACACAGGCAAAATTCTTTCGGTTTTTCAATGAGCAACGAGAAAACAGACCATTACTTAAGTCATCGGGCAGGAAAATAACCGAAAAAACAGAGTTGGGAAGCCTGATTCAAGAGAGTTTTATTTTGAATGATGTGATTTTCCCTTGCCTCAGCCGCATCTTTTCACGTCGGTCGAAAATTCGATGAGAATGTTAACGCCTAACCACACAAAATAGAATAATAGGACGAGCCAAAATTGACTTCATAAACTTTCCTCTCTACTGATAGAGAGCTAATTCAGTCGTTGTCAGAATTCTTGACAACTGTGGCTGGGACGTAGCGTTGTTTTGCGTCTTTTTCAAAAGTAGCTCTGTAATTCTCTCTTGCTGCGAAATCTATTAGCAACCTCACGGCACATCCCGGGCCAAGCTCTTTTTTCTCATACGAGCAGTTGAGTAAAGATGCCAATACAAGAAGAAAAAATTTCCCACCATATGAACCCACCAGACTTCGACCATGAAAAAAATACCAGTTAACTAAACTTAGCCTATACCTATTCCCGATGTTTCTATAATTCTTTGCCTGCGCCCTTGTTTGGCCCTCCATCCTTCCTCATTTCACTGGGCCTGCAATCCTGGTTAAAGGCCCTAACCTTCAGGTAGCCTTCGAATTCGCGTACACAGTGCGAGACTAACATGCGCCCCAATAAGGCCCCAACGGGCCCGACTGCATAAGCTCCGTGATGACCATCTCTCATTTCTTCTTTCTTCCACAATGAACTCTCGTGTAAGACCAGACTTAGCAGGCTCGGATCTGGACTCCGAGAATGACTACTTGGGATCTGTTTTGAAACAAAAGAAAAATAAATTTGAGGCAGACAGCGACGATGACTACTCCTCGCTATCTTTTGGCGCATTGAGCTCTGCGCAGAAAAAGCTTATGGATGAAGACCAGTCCAGCAAAGGCAAGACAAAGAAGTCTAAACTGAGCAAACAACACGGAAATCTCAAAAGCAACTATGAACTGGAATTCTCGGAAAGCGGCGAGTCCAGCGGTCTGGATCTGGACCAAGCTGATGACGCATTTACAAACGGAAGGCTATCAGACAAGCCTCGCACAAAGAAAACATTGAATCATAGAAGAAACAAGCATGCGCCCGCAGAGTCGAGCTCTAAAAGGCCAGTATCCAGAATAAGAGAGATTCCAGGTCTCAAGACGCCGAAAGAAAGCACGCTTTACCACGATATCCGGTTCGATGCTGCCTATGGAAAAGCGGACTGGAGCAGAATCAGAAAAGACTACGCTTTTCTCGACGAATATAGAGAAAAAGAGGTGAAGGAAATGCAAAAAACACTCAAGGACAAAAAGGCTATGCTGAAGATGTCGCCTCGTGAGGCAGAGAACCTCAAGTTCGAGATGCAGTCGCTCAAGTCCCGGTTGGACACGTTGAAAAATCGTGATTTGGCCAACAATATTGTTCTGAGCCATAAGAAGGAGCAGATGCACAAGATGCGCACAGGGGAACAGGTGAACCCGTACTTTTTGAAGAAATCAGAGCAGCGGAAGATGATCCAGAAAGCTAAGTTCGACAGCATGAAGTCGAATCAAAGAGAGAAGGTCATGGAGAGAAAGAGAAAGAGAAGATTGGGCAAAGAGTTCAAGCAGCTTGAGTTCAGAAATCAGCAGTGAGTGGCGGCTGTTCAAGGTTGAGATTAGTAAGTTCACTCACTGCAATTTTGAGGCACATGTCGATACCAGAAACGACGTCAGTCATACAAGTTGTTGTGCTGGAGGACTCTTCCACTTACTTACGTGATATTTCTTTTATTATATATTTTAATTCACTGGCATAGTTAGGGGGCGGTCAAGGCTCAGTTTGGAAAGGCCAAAGTGCACAGAATTGCCTAAGCCAATTTGACAGTTCGGCAAGATCGCATAATCACTAGCGCTCGGCCACCCAACCCGGCCCCGGGACCCGGTCTCCGTGCAATGCGGACAGCAAAATTGGATTTATGTACAAAGTATGTTTCAAATGAATAGAAAGGAACGAATCGAGACAGTTTCCGCTGGTGATTAGAGGGCATCCTAGGCCTTGGAAGCAGCGTTTTCCTGGGTCACCCAGTCCTCCCACGAGCCAACGTAGTTACCACGCTTTGTGTACCCAAAAGAATTGGCCAACTCCTCGGCTGCAGTCAGTCTCACGCCACCCAAACAGTAGAAGACCAATTCACGGTCTTTGGCCGGCTTCTCGAACCCAAAACTCTCCTCGAACTCCTCCTCAGACAAGTCAAACGCACCAGGAGAGGACTTGAAAGGCACGTTTTTCGCGCCGGGGATGTGGCCCTCGTGAAACTCCGCGGGTTCTCTCACGTCAATGAGCAAAACATCCGCTTTGCCACCAGCAGCCTGCGTGAGCGCCTTGATCTCGTTGTATTTGTACTCCTTGGCGGAGTTTTGGGTTAAGACACTGTATTGCCTGAGCTGGCTGGCTCTCACGGGCTGACGGAGCGCAAGCTTGGCCATGCCGGGTTTCGCCGGGCCAAAGCTGAGACATCTGACAGGAAAGGTGGCGGCTGTTTTGTGGAGAGTATGAGACGCGGCGGCGCGGGCCACGGCCGTGGGTCTTATGAAGCGAAACATTCGGAGGGTTTTGGAAATGCGGAATATGTGGAAATCGACGATTTTCCGTCTGATCCAGTATCTATTATTTGTAGGATAAGGGGCAAGAATTCGATCTGATGAAGGAGGACTCGGGGTTTTTTTCGCTTGGTCCCATGATGGGAGTCAGGGTGCGGCGCGCTGTGTGCAGGTCATTCAGATCGTCCATAGGCAATCTTGGCGAGGTGATTTAGATTTCGATTGGGCCATATACATGCATCTGAGATGGGGGCGATTTTGGGCTGGTATGAAAAGAAAATTGATTTTATTATTCCACAAAGCTCACAAAATCTTTAGGAGCAGTGATTTTTATTATTTATTTGTAGATTGTTGGCTGGGTGCATGTATCTGGAGCCGATTCCAGAAGCCACAACTGGCTGCGCGTCATCGTGGCCCGAGATTCTGAGGTCAGTAATAAAGTCTGAAGAAAACAAAAGTTTCATACTGACAACGGATCGAAGTAAAAAGCTTAAACAAATAGTGATATACAATTTATTGTGACACAATTGACTGTGAATGAGCCACACAATAATTGACTATTACCATTCACGGCGCATTGACAGAGAGACGAGAACTACCAAATCCAATTTATGACGAACGCTTCATGCCTGCTTTTCGTTGACGTACCGTCGTCGAAGTGGAGCTTGTCTTCCTCACAATACTAGATAATCTCCTGTATTAACTTATGGTGAATTTTCGTAATAGCTGATTCCTCTGTGTATTTATACCCTGTCGTAACATCATAAAGTGTTGAACTTCATAAATTCTGCTTGTTTTTTCTGAACATGTTTTTAGAACAAGCCGTCAATCTCGCCGTCCTCGTTGACTTCCACATTCATAAAGCCGCAATGCGTGGGCAAACCTGGAATGGTCTGGATCTCAGCAGCCAATGCATACAAGTATCCGGCACCAATGGATGCTCTCACGTCTCTGATGGGGAACTTGAACCCTGTTGGAACTCCCTTCAACGCAGCGTCGTGCGACAACGAGTATTGTGTCTTGGCAATACAGATTGGCAAGTCTCCAAAGCCCTGCTTGGTGTAAAGATCGATCTTCTTTTGCGCCTCTGGCAAGAACTCAACCTCTCCGGCCCCGTACATCTCCTTGGCGATGGTGTTGATCTTCTCTTCCACGCTTGGGGCAGTCTCGTACAAGAAGTGGAAGTCTTTCTCGATGGAATTCGCTGCCTCAATGACACCGTTGGCAAGGTCAACAGCACCTTGACCACCCTCTTCCCAATGGTTGGAGACAATGGCGTCGACAGCACCGTATTTCAAAGACTCTTCACGAATAACCTCGTGTTCCTTGTCAGAGTCAGAGGACATCTTGTTAATGGCGACAACGACAGGCAAGCCGTAAGCTTTGGCGTTGGCAATGTGCTTGCCCAAGTTGGAACAGCCCTCTCTCAACAAGTCAACGTTCTCCTGCGTATACTCAGCAGCCAAAGGAGCACCAGCTTTCACATCTGGGCCACCACCGTGAACCTTCAAGGCACGCACAGTTGCAACAATGACAATGACGTCAGGAGCCAAGCCCGAGGCTCTGCACTTGATGTTCATAAATCTTTCTCCACCCATGGTGAAGTCGAAACCGGCCTCGGTGACAACATAGCCTTCCTGCTTCTGTCTCTCCTCCTCAGTCAAGTCTGGCGACGTACCTGCCAACTTCAAGGCCATCTTGTCAGCCAATACAGACGATGCCCCGATGGAGATGTTGGCGAATGGTCCGGCATGTACGAACACGGGGGTACCCTCCAAGGTCTGCATGATGTTAGGCTTAATAGCGTCCTTCAACAAGGCGGTCAAGGCTCCGGCACAGCCGATATCCTCACAGGTGATAGGCTCACCGGCTCTGGATGCAGCAACGACCATCTTACCCAATCTCTCTCTCATGTCGGACAAAGAAGTGCACAAGGCCAAAATGGCCATACACTCGGACGCAACCGAAATGTCGAACCCGGTCTTTCTTGTCATGCCTTTTTCGGTGGGGGCCTCACCAATCGTGATACCTCTTACGAATCTGTCGTTACAGTCGACGACTCTTCTCCAGGTGATGGTTTCTGGGTCGATGTCCAATCTGACGAAACGAGAAATTTCTTCGTCGGTCAAGTCGTTAGGGTTGGTCTTGTCGATGCCAAGCTTCTGCAAACGGTTCAAGAAGGCAATTGGGAATTTGCGCTCGCCCTTTTTGACAGGCACCAAACGCTTGTACAATGCAGCGTCCTTCTGGGTGTTTTCGTGGAAGATACGGGTGTCAATGGCAGCAGCCAACAAGTTGTTAGCCATCGAGATCGCATGAATGTCACCAGTTACGTGCATGTTGAACTCGTCCATAGGGATGACCTGCGAGTAACCTCCTCCGGCAGCTCCTCCCTTGATACCAAAAGTAGGGCCCATAGAAGGTTGTCTGACGTTGGCGAAAACGTTCTTACCCAAATGCGCACCCAAGGCTTGGGCCAATCCCACCGTCGTGGTGGACTTACCCTCACCCAAAGGCGTGGGTGTGATACCGGTGACCAACACATACTTACCGTTAACCTTGTTCTCCAAACGCTTCAAAATATCCAAGGAGACTTTGGCCTTGTAGAATCCAAAAGGCTCCAACTCGGAGTCCAAAATTCCGGCTTCCTCAGCCACCTGATTAATTCTCTTGGGCTGCTGGGCTCTGGAGATCTCAAAGTCGGAAGGGACAGGCGTCTGCAAGTCTAATTTGAGCGGGTTGGTGAATTGCGGCGTCTGGTTGTTTTTTGTGTAGTGAGCCTTGGCGGCAATCACCACGTTGTCCAAGAGGTTGGCAACAGTCATAGGACCCACTCCACCAGGCACAGGTGTGATCAAGGAGGCCACAGGCAAGGCAGACTCAAAGTCTACGTCACCCACCATACGAGAGCCAGATTTGCGGGAGCTGTCGTCCACAAAGTTGGCACCCACGTCGATGACGACGGCGCCCTTCTTCAACCAAGAGCCCTGGACAAAGTTGGCCACGCCAATGGCAACGACGACTATATCAGCCACAGATAAGTAGGCTTGCAAGTCCTCGGCAGAGGTTTTGGAGTGCAAAAGCGTGACATTAGCGTTAGCCTTAGTCAACAAGCTGGCCACAGGGCGTCCTACAATATCAGAACGGCCCAAAACGACGGCGTTTTTACCCGCAACAGCCACGCCTGACTGTTCGAGCAATTGCATGATACCCTTGGGTGTACAAGGCAAGAAGGTTGGCTTTCCGCCCTTTTTTCCCAATTCCCCAACGTTATGGGGCCCAAAGCCATCGACGTCCTTGCTGGCAGCAACACTGTTGGTGACCTGAGCCTCGTCCAAGTGAGCTGGGAGGGGTAATTGAACCAAAATTCCGTCCACAGAGATGTCAGCGTTCAAAGCGGCGATTTTCGCAAGCAACTCAAATTGCGTGACGGTAGCTGGTAACTGCTCCACGTGGCAGTTGATGGCAGCTTCCTCTGCAGCCTTCAACTTCATCTTCACGTATGTAGAAGAGTCTGGGCGGTTTCCAACTTGCAATATGGTCAAGCTAGGCTTGAAGTCGGCATGCTTTGCCTGCACGGCTTTGATTTCGGCATGCACTTTTTCACGAAGCTGCAAGGCAAGCGCTTTTCCATCGATCAATTGGGCACTCATGGTTGGAAAGATGAAATGAACAGAGTGTAAAGATGAAAAGAAAGAAAGAAGGGAAAAATGGAAATGCGAGGTGAGCGGTTCTGATCGATCTCCTTACTTTTTTTTTTCAGCCTGGCCCCAAAAGCCGGAGAGGGCCGCGCGCCCGCTTTATATCTGGGCCTGTTCAGGGCCAGTGACTCGGTGCGCGGAGTCGAGAATGAGCCAATTTTTTTTGGGCTCTTTTTGTGTTGCATCCAAATCTGGATTTCTTGTTATCGACAAATTCAATCGAGATCCTGGGGATTTGAGAACAAGCAGTAAGGATCATGAAATTTCAAAATAACAACAGCTTCTTGAGTTTATCTGTGTGCTTTTTTTCATACCTTCCATGTTCTTTTGTATTCTTTTCAGTTTTTTTTTTCCATCTCTCTTGTTTGATCATCAGGAGCTTTGGCCCTCTGGCGTTTTCACTCCTGCCCCGGTGAACTTCATAACCACTTCGCGTTTTTTTTAATGTCAAGCGGCCTTATCGGGCCTTTTGAACGATGACTCAATCGCGAAAAAAAACATAACAAAAAAATGCACGTAAGAAAATGCACGTGAAAGATGCACTCTGAGTATTTCAAATGTCAAGCTCCCACGTGACCCGGCTATTTCATCACTTCCATGGTCGTCCTCCTATTTCAAAAAACCTTGGTTTTTTCCTCTTTTGTGACTGTGGGTTTATGTTTTCCTAGTTGAGTTTCTTTCGAACGGCCTTATAATCAGTAGCCGTTTATAGCTTGGCTCGCTGGTTCCTCCAGCTTGAATGCCAATCGTAGCCAAAACACCGAGATGAATTCAGCGAGAGTAGAAGGTATGAAACGCGTATTATGTCAGTTCAAAATAGACCGCAAGTCCAGACCCGGTCAGCTCAGACCTGAACTCCCAACTTATGAGCAAGCTCTTGCATATCCTCCACACTTTTGACAGGAATATTTGATAGATTAAACTTTGAGTTGATGGCATCGACGGCATTTCCAGGCCCTAGGTTAACTACAGCCTCAATTCCGCCTTTTTCGAGAAATTCCATCGATCGTCTCCATTGCACGGGAGCAGAATTGCACTTCACAGTATTCTGGAACGGGTCATTTTCCGTGACTTTTCCTGTGAGATTGCTCACGATTGGCTTCGTCGAGTCCGTTCTCTCCGGTTTTAGTTTGAACAACTCGGGTTCAATTGCAGTCAACATACTATTGTGGAACGGGATTTTCACCGGGAGCTGAACCTGCTTGAGCACGGTCTTTTTTGGCGTGTTCAATTCCTCAATAAAAGCGTCCAACACTTTGGGATCCCCCGAAACCAGGATCTGAGATGGACTGTTTGCACACGCAAGCACATTTTTCGCAAGCGCCGTGCCATAAACTTCCGTGTATGAGGAAGGGCGAAACATTAATACCCTCATTTCGTAGACTTCTTCTTTGACGAGTTCCTCCATTAAGAGTCCTCGTTGCCTTACGAGACGAACGGCCTCTGGAAGCTCCAATACACCAGAAAGAAGAAGCGCAGTGTACTCTCCCAACGAATGGCCCATGTAGAAAGATATCCTGCGATCAGACATGAGATCTACACCGTGGATTTCACGTAAAACCTGTACTATGGCATACGTTGAGGCGACAATGGCCGGCTGCGCGTTCGCGGTAGAAAGGCTCCAAGCATCTACTTCTTTTGACGGATTTTCAAGAAGAATTTTAGAGACATTCGAGCCAAACACATCGTCCACACAGTTCAATGTGTGTTGAAAAACTCGCCGATGTTGACGAAATCCAGAAAGACAGCCTCGCGTGATTACACCTTGGCCGGGACATACCACGGCCAAAGAAGCGATTTTGGAAAGACCCAGCATGGTAAAGTCGAATAGATCGTGGGGTATTTTCGCGATATGTGCTTTGTGTTGGTGTCTCTTTAGACCGACTTCACTGTGAAAGATTTAAAATTGTCGGTAGATCTCGCGAGGCGAGAAAAACGCGGGGCACAATGGCTCTAAAATGTCACTGGCCCAAAATAGATCAGGCGGTTCTCGAATAGCTGGGGTAAATTGAATGAACAAATATTACAATAGGGACCGCAATCGCAAGATCGAACATTGCGTCACTTTTCATAGCAAAACTCGTCTTATGTTCATTATCACCAAAAATTTTCTATTCTCATTTCTTTCCTTATTTTAATTACAGGTTTTCGAAGGGAGAGCCAGTAGAGCGAGCAACCCCGGCCCTTATCGAAAATGTCTTGAGGAGGTACCCATTGTGATTAGCAAGCAGCAAGTGAAGGCAGCACGCGGGAAGAAGTACACTATGAGCGGAGAGAGAAAACGGAGAATGTAAAACAAACAGAAAATTTGGGAATGAGTAAGCAAGAAATGAATACCTGAAGGCTTCAAAGAAGACTTGAGCAGTCTCCAATACTGACGTCCCAATGTTCAAAGTAGAGTCTCCATTTCTAGGTGCACAGCAATCCGTCATTTTTCCGCCTGCTCAAGCGATTTTTTTTTGTTTGATGATTTTAAAAGCCTCATTGAAATAATTTTGGCAGCGAAAGTGAAAAAATAAACCGAATTCAAGCTTTGCTAAGGTGTTGCTTTAATCCGGTGTCGCTTTCATTCTTTTGATATGATTTTCATTCGCTCGTTTGAGTCTCGCTCAAGTCTCGACAAATTTATTATAAGCCCGCCTAGTCTCGGCGTAGCCCTCGCTTGGTCTCGCCCCGTCATCCTTGTCTTAGCGCCAAAGCTTTGTAGTCTCGCACTAAACTCGCGGGGGCCACCTGTCCACCTGTTGCAAACCATTGCTGAATTTCTTGAAGTTCGAACCTAGCGCTGGAACCTCGCACAGCAGCATCGGCCGGCCCCAGGCAGCCAAACAGCCAGCCACGCGAGAATAGACCAAGTCCGTCTTGACCAGACTTTCAATTTTTCTCAGTACGCGAGCGCGCATTGACCGGGCGGAGCGGGGCGGAGCCAGGCCGTACTTCCAAAAGGCCCGAACCGCGCAATCATGAAGTGGCCCTAACTATTCTTCACTTGTTTTCGGATAAAGCCGCATGACAAAGAATAATATTCAATTAGAATAGTATGAGAAAAAGATTGAGTGTGCAAAAAAATAATTAGTATGGGAAATATAGTTAGTATGGGAAATATATCTAGTACGGGAAACAAAATTAGGGTATGGGAAATATAATATTTAATTAGTATGAGAAACAAAATTAGGGTATGGGAACTAGAATTAGTATAGGAATTAGACAAATAATGGGAAATTCAAACCTCGGCTTGTACTCCCAACAAATCAAGTGTCTAGCAAGGATGTACAGCAAATCATTCGAGTGATTCAACTATTAGTAAATCAATTTCTCGACGAAGCAATACTCTCTGCGTCGCGCCTCGCCCGTTGAGCTCAAGGGGAGGCCCCGATCGGAAACGCGCTGGCGTGATTGTATTGTTCCCGGCCACCATCTCATTTTCGACGTTTTTTTTTTTTTTTTTTTTTTTTTTCATATTTCGCCCACTTCTCGCCCAATTCTCGCCCATTTTTTTTTCGACGGCCCGCCCCCTCTCGCCCACATTCCGTCGGCCGATTGCCATTTTTTTTTCGCCTGCCCTGTCTCGCGCCCCTCTACCTCCTCTACCTCCTCCAATCCCCCTCGCCCTCGCCCCGACAGACGCTTTTCATTGTTTGTTTATTTCGCCCAACCTATTTTTTTTTCTTCCCACGCTTTGGTCAAGGTCCATAAGAATAGGAAACAAAAAAAAAAATTAGCGCCCGTGCTCATTTTCACAATTCCCACTTTATTCAAAGTCTCTGCCAACTCTACCGAACTGTCGGTCGTCAATTGCAATTGCTTAGCCCCTGACTCCCTGGATCGCTCCTCCTTGTTTTTCGTGCTAGCTTAGTGTTTGTTGTTCAGCAGCCTGAGACCCATCACAGTTTGAGAATTCCATACTTTTCAACCTCCAAACAAACGTTTTTGGCAGATTAGTAATTTTATAACTGAAGTTACGATTCCCACACCCGCCGGCCTTAAAGATATCTCGCCCAAGACAGTCTTTTGCTCGAAAATAGCCGCTGTCTCGAATTGCGTATTTTTTTCTTTGTTGACAAAACTCCCCTCAGCGCGTAACTGCCGCCCACCCCGATCCCTCCCTAAACGTCCAAAAGATGTCCGGCTCTAATCCCTCAAACGCGCCACAAGACTCGTACCAGAATGCGAGATCAGCTCTTGTGTCTTCGCTCGTCGAGCTCTCTACTGCTGCCACGCAAACCGCGTCCGCCGCCCTTAACTTCTACAAGCAAACTGGTGGAAACGGCGCCGATGCCGAAAATGCCAGCGCCTCGTTGAAAATATTGAGCGACACTGTGCTTGCTGCTGCAAATGCCGCCTCTGCTACCCTTGCCAACGGCTCGGCTGCTGGCGTTGTAGGGCTTAAAAAAGGCGTTGCAAAGCCACAGAAGAAGAAGGAGCTTTCCACTCCCGCCTCCAACAATTTGTTCTTGCAACCCTCGGCCCCCTCGACCGCCTCCTCAGAGTCCACTGGCGACACAACAATGTCCGACGTGCTTGCCAACACAGACCCGGCTTTGTTGAACCAGGGAATCGAAAAGCCCAAGAAGAAGCGTGCTGAAAAGGATCCAAATGCGCCAAAAAAGCCTGTTACCTCTTACTTACGTTTCAATCTTGCAGAACGCCAGAGATTGAAGAGAGAACGTGGCGAGAATGGCCAGCCCACGCTTCAGGCCACCGAGCTCAACCAGATTATTGCTGAGAGATGGGCGACTTTGGACGATGCCGCAAAGCAGGAGTTGCAGAAATCTTACGAGGCGGACTATGAGGTGTACAAGAAGGACGTCGAGAACTACAAGACCAAGAAGCTAGCTGAGGTGGCCACGGCCGCACAAGAAGCTCAATCGGTTGCCCATTCCGCTTCCGCTTTAGAGCCAGTCGCTTCTCTGCCTGTGGTCTCTAAACCCGCGGCTCCTAAGCCAGCTGCTCCAAAGCCTGCTGCCCCAAAACCTGCTGTGCAAAACCCGGCAGTACAGAAGCCCGCCGCTCCAAAGCCAGCCGTGGCAAAGCCGGCAGCACCAAAACCAGCGGAACCTACAACGACAGGTGTCGCTCCAACTCAGATCTCTGCGCCTGATGGCAACGCTTCGCAAAACGTGACCCCATCAAACGCCGAAAAGCCCAAGAAGAAGAAAAAGGCTGCAAAGAAGTCCACAGAAGTCCTTGAAGCCGAGGCTCTTGCTCTGGCTCAAGAGACTGCCAAGGCCGCTATTGCCGCCGAGGGACAGCCTCAGGCCAAGCCTTCGAAAAAGAGAAAGGACAAGGACGCGTCTGACAAAGCTTCGAAGAAGAAAAAAACCGAGCAGCAATCGTAAGCGTGCCTCTCTGCCTATAGCGGGTTGTTCCCGCGCAGAACACTTTTCACTTCTTTAATGTGTTTTGATGTACTTTCTAAGATCCGCCGCTGCACACGGAATCTGCCCAATATATAACTTGATGTATTTTTATTGCAAACTAACAAAAGTGGCCACTCCAAAAGTGACGGCCTTCTGATACGGAACTGAACAACCCGGGACCACGCACACATCAATGCCCCTTCTTTTTCTGCTTGTCGATATGGGCTCGCAACACCTTTTGCCTGTCCCGAAGCGACAATTTGTGCTTTCCTTGCACAGCCTTCTTGTGGATCATCATGACGAAATTCTTCTTTCTGGCCTTCTCCTTGTTTGTCGTCGAATGCGCCACTTCTCGCTTGCCTCTTCTCGATCCGAACTTGTCTCTGTCTTCTCTTCCCTCCTTTGCATGTGCCACTCTCTCTTCACGCAACTGCTTGTATTTGACCTTGCCCACCAACTTCGTGGAGTCGACCTCCTCCTCGTTCTGCTGTTTGTTACCCAAAATCTTGTCCACACCGGCCTCGACACGCAATTCCTCTATTTTTGCAAAGTCGGCTGGCGTCAAGAATCGGCTTGATAAGAGCTCGTTCATAGTAGCTTCGGCAGACTTGATCCCGGACGTATTCTTCGCCTCTGTGTTCGTTTTGAGCTTTTTCTTTGCTGGCTGCCCGTCTTCATCCTCTACCTCGTTTTCAGGACTGGCTTCCTCCTCGTCCGCCGAAAGCTCGAGGTCAGAATCTTCTTCAACTAGCTGAGGAACATCGTCGGCCCGCTCGGCATTTTTCTGATCCTCATCGTCTGAATCTGAGTCCGAAGAGATCTCGATTTCTTTGTCAGACTCAACAGCAATCCAGTCGCCCTCGATATCGCTGGCGTTGTCGTCTGCCTGGACCTCCCAGTTCTCATCGAGCTCGTCTGCATTGGCGTCGTCAAGACCCTGCTCCTTTCGCCATTTGGCCAAAAGCTCAAGCCCAGGAACTGTGGTCACAGTTGTGCTTTCAACACCGAATGTAGGCAAGCCTTTCTTTTCGCCATGCTGCAATTCCATCGAGGCCACCTTGCCTCGGTCTTTTCTGTGCAACATCTCTGGAGCAACCTCCCTGTATAAGGATATCAATGAACGGGCGGCCATCATCACCGCCTTGGACTTCGAGCCCTTGTACTCGACCAAATCTTGCAACAAAGGTGGCTCGATCGCCAAGGGCGCTCTGGCCAAAATTTCTCTGATGGTGTTGATACCAGCAGCAGCCACCTCGGCGGCCACTCCGTCACTGACAAACTCATCAGCGATCTTCCGCACGACCGGGGAAATCGACTCTGGAGGCACCAAGTCGTGCGAGGCCTGCGCAGAGGCGGCCATGATTTGAGTCACGTCTCGCTGTTTGGGTGTCAAGAACTTGAGGAAAAACGAGTAGAGCCCCAACACAGTCAACTTGTGAGTACCCACGAGCCGCGACACAAGGTTCATGAACAAAATTTTCTGCTCCAAATTGTACTTGTTTGCATTTTTATGGCTCAAGTGGCCGTTGAAAAGCTGCTCGGCAAACCCTTGCGGGTCTCTGAGCAAATGGATGGCGGAGAAATTCAAGTAGGTTGCCGAGACCTTGGCGTTGTTTTTCTTTTTCATGGTTTTGAGCGCCTGGTCGACCTTCCGGCTCCGTTTTCCAGACTTCTTATTATGCTGGGCCTTGTGTTTGATGGCGTTCATGTCAAAGCCCTCTTCGTCCGACAGATCGTCTTCGAGGTGGTCGTTTCTTTCCTTGTCAGCACCCAAGAAGAAGCGGGCACCTGCCACAGCGACCTTTATGTCGGGGTGCAAAGCTGCATGCGTCATGATTTCCACTGTTCTGGTGTCGTCCCAAATACCACGTCTCCACAATTCACGGGTCAACTTTGTGGCCCAAAACCCCTGCGCGTCTCGCTGTTCTAACAAGTTGAAAAGCAACGCTTGCGTGGACCGGTTGATTTTCTGGTTTTTCCCGCCCGTGTTCATCGACTTCAAGAGAGTCACCAACGTGCCATAGATTTGTTTTCTGACCGCCTTGGCGTTTTGCGAGGACGTCGACGAGTTGAGCGACGTCGAACTGTACGACTGCAAAAGCGGAAACAACGTCAGAATAAGCGACTCGGCGCTGATAATGCCCTTATTTCTCAACATCGTCAAACATTGCACAATCTTCTCTCTGAGGTCCAGAGGCAAGTCTCTGTGGTTATTTAAAAGAATGCTTTTCAACTCCTCGGGGAAATTGGCCGTCTCTTTAGGGTAACACGAGCACACGGCACTAACAAACCCAATCAAGTCGGCGAATTCCGTGCCCTGGTCTGCACTAGGGTTCAAAAGAAAAATGTCTCTGAGCGACTCGTAGTGAGAATACTGCTGCACGAACTCCTCGTGGTACGACTCCGGATCTCTCTTGACCACATTTTGAAGCAAAATGATGTTCGTGGGAAGGATGGCGGCTCTTCTTTTCTTACCCATTTTGTGATATATGCACTTTATATGTGTGGTAGTACTTGGTCAGAAAGCAGCGTATGCGCTTTACAAAATTTGTCTCAGTCTCATCGCAGGCATCGAGTCGCACTCTATGCACCACGATATGATATGGGGCCAGGACGCGGACCCGAATCCTAGGGCCGAGTGCGAGAATTAGGCGTGATCGATTGGGCGTGATTGATTGGGCGTGATGAAATGTGGGAATTTGGGTCAAACGATTGGCAAACAACAATGAAGATGATGGACTGGAGCATGAGAAGAGTAATTAATAAGAAATTTGGCAATTTATAAGAGGTGTCATATTTCTTCACTCGCCCTGTAATGAGATTGTAAGTGACGTGTATCTGGAGCCGCCTAATTTTCCTCGAGCCCAATATGGATTCTCATTTCCCTGTTTTCTTATAATTCTCTCGTTTTGACTCTCTTGTAATTATTCCAGGTTAGTCTTTCACCTAAAATACTTTGCTTGCAAATCGTTTCCTTTTTCCAGACTATTAGTTCGCTCTACTCCAAGACCCATTGCTCCTCGGTCGCTTCTCACGTCTAAAGCTTAACTCCGTTTTAGCACATTATCTCTTTCGTGAGCTCTTGTTGTTTGAAATTGGGAGTTTCCATTTCATCCATTACCATTACTTCTGTTTTGAGACTTCTGCTTCGAAACATAGGCACCCCTTTCTGTGTTTTCACACTCTTACTTTCTCTCAATTCTAAAGTCCACCGCAGATCTAAAGATAGGTTCACTACTCATTGAACAAATCCCCGATACTGCTGTAGTTGATTTTTCTCGAGAAAGACTTCTTCTGTAGCATTTGCTTCGCGTTCTCTGCGGGCGTGATCAAACGACCACCTTCTCCAATCTGATGAATGGCATTTGTCACTGCGGCGTCGTCCAACACTGCATCTGCATCCTTGATCTTCCGGCGTTTTCGATTCTGGCCCGAGGTGTTACCTGTCAACTCATCAGCCTCGAGCTTCAAGCGTCTCTTCTCTTGAGCTATCAAAAAGTCATGGTTGAGCGCGATCCAAATCCGCTCTTTCTGCTGTCTTTCATCGTCATCGAGCTTGATACTCAAGACTTCCTCGTCTTCGTCATCGGAATTGATGATCTCATCATCCCTAACTCTTGAAAGGATTTCGCTTGTCGTAGGATTGTGCCGCACCAAATTCCGGGGTCTATCTAAATCAATTTGCTTGATGATATCAGTCTCGTTCTGAATTTGCGCTGGAGTTCGGTACAAGCTCTCGTCTAGAGATTTTTTTTGACCCTCCAAGATTCGATCCAACGCAATTTCTAGGTCTTCTTCCTTGATATCACCTCCTTTAAGAACAGCCTTCAAAAGCTCATCGTTTCTGGCCTCTCTTTCCTCCGCCTTCTGTTTATCCTTTTGTTTCTTCAACTCGGCCTCTTGCCTCTTTTTCTTGGCTGCCGCATTAGGCGCAGGCCGTTTTTGTTTCGATTGAGGACCACCCTGCCGGCTTCCACCTGTGCTTGCGATACTACCTAGCCTTGCTGTCTTGGTGGAACGTGCCTTCACCGGTTTTGATGAAGGAGCTTGGGTCGTCACTGCAGTGGGTCGGAGGACTCTCGAACGGAAGCCCATGATTTTCAGATGGTGCTCGTCGAAGGTGGCGGCGACGTTTTCTGAAGTTTTTGGAAGCTGGTTGTGCCCGAACTGATCGTCTTCATCGGACTCGGGGACGAAAAGCTCGTTCACGTTTTCGTCCTCTTCTGGGACATTAGTGACTGCCTTTGCTTGGCTCCTTAGTGCCCTAGCGACTGGCCTACGAGTCAATGTTTTGACTATTTCCGGCTCGTCTTTTCGCAATTCCGAAGATGGTTCTGTTTCGACAGTTTTGTTATTTCTTTGATTTTCAACAGGCTGTTTAGACTGAGTGTCAGTTCGAATTTCCTGGTCACCGCTAGAAACGCTTTCAAGTTGTGTGGAAGTTTCAGATGCCGGAACACCTTGGTAATTTGCGGACTGACCTTCGACCTGACTCTGAAATCTTGCCTTGTCTTTGGCAGAATTCACTTCCGAAGTGCCTCTCTCGCTAGTCTCCAGTGGTTGATTCGAGTGAGACACCGGAGCGGAGGATTCCAAATTTTCTGGCATTGAGGGAGCGGAATCTGTCTCCTTCGAATTTGCGTGGTCGGAAGTGTGAGTATCTAACTTATTGGTATCGGCATCTGCTGTTTGTGTGGGAGGCTCATTTGAAGCTGACTCGTTTGGCCTCGATTTGAGAGAAGTCGATTCATTTGGTGCCGACTCAACGGGTGCCGACTCAACCGCGGTTGGCTCAACTGGAGTTGGCTCGAGTGGTGCGGGCTCATCTTCCTCGTCCATGTGTAAATGGTCGAAAAGTTTTTTTTTTTTGGCAAGTTCACGGTACTTCTTTAAAGTATGCGTTCTCTGCTTGAGCAACTTCTCGATTTTTGCCTCGATATTTCTGTTTCGTTGGAACGAGGGTGGTCTCGAATCGTTTGTCGCCGCAGAATCGCGGAAGTCCAGCACCGAAAGCAGCGCCGACGACGTTTGCTTAAACTCATTGAGTCTTTTTTGCAATGTCTCCTCGCCGACTTTGGCCACGGCCACGATCTCTCCATGCAGTCGTCTGAAGTTGTTCATTCTTGCAGCCAACAAGAGACACGCGCCAGCGATTCCGGCGGGTCTTCTTCCCTCGTAGATCCAGTCAGACGACATCCGCTGGGCGATTTTTGTGGCGTCTCGACACACTTTGGCCGTGTGTTCTGCGAAGTTGAGCCGCTCAGCAAAATGCTGGATAAATAGAGATGGGTCTGCCAAGGGCAACCGCTGGATCAGGAGCGCACGCACAAGTTTGAGGTACGTGGCGCCGAGCGAGTAAACCGAGATTTGGAGCCGCGAACTGAAGTCAATGAGCAAATGGGGCGTTTTCTCGTGCCGACAAGCCACATATAGACAGGCAGCGATGACGTTTTGCGAGCGCCGGCCTTGCACGAAGTTCTGGACAAGCGCCAACTTAAACCACCCGTGGGCTGACTCGTGGATGTAATCTGGGATGCGCATGGCGGCAGCCAAAAGCTTGATTTTCTGCCGGGCGTTCATTAGGGTCTGTTCTCTGCTTTCCAAGGAGTTTCTCATGTTGTATACTCTGGCCTGGTCCGCGCCAATCATGGCTCCTTGGACCGTGGCAGCACCGCTGGAAGACTCTCCGAACTGGACCTCTGACACTATAGGGTTTTCGACCTGAACCATTCCACATCCCAGACACAAAATGTCGCCTGCGGTGGCCAGGAAGTCTCGCGTGAACTCTGTGTGTCCACAGCCCGCACACGGCTTTGCTGCTGCTAATTTGCTCATGATTTGGGGGGTCTTGAGTTGAGAAATATGCGAATTCTAAAGCTCAGAAGGGTCTTCTGAGTCGTTTAAACTGGTAGATCGAAAGTTTGATCAAGGCTGACGAAGATATTGGAGCGCACGAGTCAAAGGGATTCAGCGGAGATGTTTCCGAAGATTTTGATAGTGTTGTTTGGGTGGATTGTTTTCCAATGTGAAGGTACCCTCTTGTATGTTGATATTTAGCAGATGTTTAATTGACGTTTTAGCTGACGTTAAGATATGCACTAAGAGCTAAGGCTATTTGAAAAAGAGACCTGATTTGAGCGCTCCGTACTAAATGAAAGGTAAAAGAGGGCACAGCTTCGGTTTTATGAGACTCAGTATAAAAGCTGTACAAGATATTTGCAGCCTTTTCCCACAACCCAGTATGTTTCGTATGTTTTTGACAATAGCCCAGTAAATGTTTGGGCCCGCTTTTTTTTCTGATAGCCCTGTAAACACCCGGCTAGTGCAGGTCCAAGCTGAGGTCAGAGACGGCCCCCGCGACTGGCGCGCCTATGTGAGGCTCTCAAGATTCGCGTCTCGGCTCGAAATCTGAGGAAGTTAGGCCCGCCTCGAGGCCACGTTGTGGAGACCTGATACAATAAAGACATCCTACAAGAACACATGAGTGAACTATAATTGACTTGATTTCCGAAAGGAGTTTGAGAAAGTTGAGTGAGTTCGGAGTTAGAAGCAAAAAAGAGCCCAGTCGTAGAACGGAAGTAGAATTCTTGGTACTGGGTAAGTGAGAGAGAAGGTTGTTGTGAGGATCGTCGTGTTGTTTACTGCAGTAATCATAAGACCAATGGGAAGAACAGTGAAGAGTTCAACAGCCAAGAAGCGCTCGAGGGTACTCTCCGATTTGATTTATTGGTGAAGAGTTGACTCTGAGAACAACTTTAGTATTTTTTAATATAGATAAGTAAAAAAGGTATTCTCGCTTGACAAAGTTCAAGTATTGGATGGGACAAAATGGAGAAACGCATCTGTGAACCACAAGGAATAATGGAGCTGAGTCTGGTCTCGAGCCGCGGATTGAAGGTGAGTCGCGTGGCGTCGAAATTAGGCAAAACGCGTGTTCACACCTTTTGGCCAGTATGTGCGGTTTCGTCATGTATCGTTATACGTCGTCAAAAAAACTAAATGACCAAAAACGAATAGCGAATATTCAATAACAGAAGATTGTCAACCATCGTGTCCCGTGTCCCGCCGAACGATTTCATTGCGATCTCATGACGGTTATATGATGACATAATCACGGTTTTGTTGCAGTTTCATGACGAAAGCGTTATAGTCTTTTCTTTCTGGTGAGGTGGTGTTAAGCGCCAAACTGTTTTTGATGCAAGGATGTAACTTAGCTGGAATGACAGAGAGTTTTTAGAAATAGGCTGCTTCAAAGATTAATCTGGCTCCTATCGACCGCAAAGTGCTGGGCTCGCCGTGTTACTCACTAAATCTAAAGGAACGAGTTTTTTTTTGTTTTTTTTTAAAGGAACATCATATTATAGGAGTTAATAGATCGACAAATCTAGTCCAAAAGGCACGAAGAAGTTTTCCATTGACTGAAAGGCTTAGTTTTGCTCCAAGAAGTATAGACATGGATACCCGGGAATTTCGTCAACTTCAACTTGTCATTTGGTATTTCAGGACATGATTGACTTGTTTGAAGGCGACATCATGGTGTAACCACGATAGATTAAGAGTGGAACAGCAATAAAACAAGAAAAAACAGCAGAATAGCGGTAGAATGACGAGATTCAATAACTTATACCAAAACGATATTTTTTTTTTTTTTTTTCGTTTCGTCTTTGCTGTATTGAAGAGGATAATTTCAGGTCATCGTTTGGTAAAGCGTCACTTTGTCATTTTTCTGTCGTCATTTGCAACACATGTTTTGATTTTACCTTATTCATTAGTTCTTTCCATTGCGCTCACTGGCTTCCGAGGATATTTATAAGTCTGCTTACGCTTTTTTTTTAAATGTTCTGACAATTTGTGCGCCGGTTTTCATTGTGTTTTTTCTTCAAAATGCTTTGCCTTGGTATCTGGCGAGTCTCACAAACACCAAGACAAAATTTTCTACCTCTATAACTTTCAGGCCCTAAAATTAAGTCCAGAGAGTCAAATCGAGAGTGTCCTCTTGGATCGAGCTGGAAAAAGGGTTTAAGAGCCTTCGATTGATCGATCCATAACTTTTTTGCGGGCTCTTTTTGAGTCTGAGTCTCATAAATCCTTCGATTCTAAACTCGATAATTTGATCGGAATTGGGTGAAAAATAGTAACTTCAAAAGACTCCAAGCGAGGGAAGGTATTATTAGATCTAAACATTATGCTTGCGAAAAATGTAGATGAAAGTTTGATCGGTAACATGCCTCCATAATCCAAAATCATCTTCATTATCGCTGTCTCGAAAATTTCCGTGAGCCAATTGATCATTTGACTTAATCATATTTCAAAGAGCCCCGGTTCAATTCTTATTTTTTACTCCAACTCCGTCTCGGTCCCACTTCTAAACGCGGGGCCACATTTCCCGCACTTTACTGTGGCTCTCGCGCACACGCCATTACCAATTCGCCTTTCATCATTCTAAACCAAGATGCTCTTGAACCATCAATCGAGCGTTTGAAAATATAGGATTTTGGCCACTCAATTAATCCAATTTCTTAAAAAACTTCCGATTCTAGTTGATGAGTATTCCTGCTGAATGACCAGAGAAGCAAGGCAGGTCCTGCCACTTGACCCAGTTTCTCGGACCAGTTCCAAGTCGTCTTTGGCCCAGCAATTGACCACAAATCAAGGCCTCTCGCCTCCGAGTTCAGCTCCAGGCTTTTCTACTATTTCAAGAGTACCCACTTCTGCTTCAATAGAGCAATCTCTCGGCGTGGGAGAACCAGAACTCATCGAGGAGTTTGCCCCTAGCTCAAGACAGGTATGGTTTCCCAGATCGCATATCATTCGAGTCGATCTCAGTGAGCCTCGGGATGTCCTTCAAAGTGAAAGAACGTTTTTGGGTTTCGTAAGGTTCTCGCTCTCACTCTACTTCACTGCCATTGGGTTGATTTTGGGGTTTCAGCTCAAATCGGACGAGTCTAAAGGCGATTCTAAAATGCCCGGGACGCACGTTTCCCTCTTCAACAAAGTTGTGTCGTTTTTATTAGTGTTTCTTGCGTTTGCCACGTTGGCAATGGCTGGTGTAAATTACTTTAATACGGTGAGGCGGTATTCTCAGCGAAAAATTAGCACTGCAGGACCCAACAACACCGTGCTGGTGATTTGTATCACTGCCGTTGTGGTGACGTTGGCGGGCCTCAACGTGTCTCTAATCATCGAGCGGTATCTCCAAGACTCGTAAGGTTGAGGGAAGGATATTGGATATGGAGAGCATGTCCCAAGCACTAGCGAGTACATTTCAGCAAAGTAGTTCCGTAAGGCCAATTGTTTGAGAATTTTTCAGATCTTTAGTTTGAGTCATGCTCTGAAATCGCTTCAATTGCTAACCTCGGACATTGTGTTTGGTATTGAAGTCGACTCTTTCAAGCATGTGATTCCCAACCGAGAAGTCTTTCGTGGCACTAGCCTGGATCTTGCCCAAATTGCTTTACTTACCGAGAGCATGGACAAAATGCAAATTGTTCAAGATCGTTTGCATGGCTTCATGAGATTTTATATTTTACCTGAAAAACGGGCGAAGAATCAAAGATTATTAAGTTAGGAGACGCGACTCAATGATTGAGTTTTATTCGCTTCGCTTTTTTTAGAGTTTCGACTGAATTTATGTCCAGGGGTAGCCATGAGAGCAGGCTTCCATCTCAAAGCGATTGTTTTCGACTTTTACGAGTTTTGAAGTGGCGTGCAAGAATAACATTTTTTATGAGAAGCGCCTCGAACTGATTCGATTCCGACTTCGCACCAAAACTGAAACTCTTACAGACCATTATAATAAGTCTTGGTTTTTTGCTTTTACGGTGTTTTATTCATATGTTTGCGGGAAGCACCCGTGTAATGATTCTTAGCTGAAACTTCATCGGTGCCTCCGGTCAATCCACTTATGTAGCCGTCTGCCCGAAGTCCTAAATTAAGTCTTTCCATACAAATCATTTCAGGCCAGGAGGCAACTGTAAAGCGAATAGAACAGCTTGGGCTATAATACCCGACAATTTTGCGTCTCAAGTTCAAACTTCATTCACTGGTAACACATGAGTAAACTTCCAAAAGAAGCTTCTTTCGTATACGTTTGTCATGCACTGTATTGGTTTTTTTCACATATATAATCATCCTACACCGAAGCCATTTTAATGTAACTCAAGACTTAGCACTTAGTGTAATTGATTCCTTTCACATCGGACTAAGCACTGAGTTTACTTAATTTCTCTCACATCACCGGCCACATTATAAATCATGAAATGTCCAGAACTTAGTTCCTTTTTGGCTTCCCCGTTGCCTTTCCTTCGTTGTGAGCGTCTCTCTTTTTCTGGTTGATCTTTCGCTTCTCACCAAAACTCTCTCTATCCATATCCATCAAAGCCTCACGCTTCGCATGGCCCATTTTGGTGAGTGACGAGTTGATGACTTTGTCGTCGGTGGCATCCTCCAAAAGCTCCATTTTCTTGTTTGCCCGCTCCTCAATCGCGTGGATTCTCTCGACGTCTCTTTCCGTCACTATACAGACCGAGTCACCTCTTCTGCCTGCTCTGGCGGTTCTTCCCGATCTATGGATGAAGTCGTCGGCATCTGCTGGAATATCGAAGTTCACCACAAGCTCCACGGTGGGGATATCCAAGCCTCGGGACGCGACATCCGTGGCAATCAAGATCCGGGCTGCCTGCGCCTTAAACCTGTGCAACGAGCTCGTCCGCTCCAGCTGCGGCATCTGCGAGTGGAGCGAGGCCACCCTAAAGTCCATTTTTCTCAATGTGCGCCGCAAGAGCTCGGCCGTGTGTGTCCGGTTAACGAAAATGATGATGTTGCATTCGGCGTATTTTTCAAGCGAGAGAATCGTATGCAAGTACGCCTCCTTCACGTAAGAGGGCACGAACACGTAGTAGAGGCTCAAGGTTGCCGGGATGGCCACTTTGTCCACACTCTCAACCTCATGCAAGAACACAGGCGGCTTTCCGTCGGCCTGGGGCTTGTTTTTCAACGACCGCACTGCATCTGTGACGGTGGCCGTGAAGAGAAGCGTCTGTCTGTTGGACGCGTCGGGCAACGCACTCAAACATCGCAGCAAGTCTTTACTGAAGGTGTTGCTAAGTACGCGGTCGGCCTCGTCTAGCACTAAATACTTCACACTTCTTAGCCCCCGTACTGTTTCTTCCCCGCTGTTTAAGATATGGTCAGCCAACCGGCCGGGCGTGGCAATGACGAAGTGAGGTCTTTTCTGTAACTCCAAGGCTTGCTTGACTATGTCCTCTCCACCCACAATGACGCTGAGCTTGATGTTCATCTGTGCACCAAGGGCTGCAAACTGCTCTGCTATCTGCATGGCCAACTCACGTGTCGGGGTCAAAACAAGCCCGAAAATGCCCAGCGGGTCTTCGGACCACTTCGTGAGCATTGGCGCGGCAAACGCAATGGTCTTTCCGGAGCCTGTTTTTGCTCCTCCAATACAATCTTTGCCTTCCAAGATCTCTGGAATGCAGGCTTTCTGGATCTGGGTTGGAGTATGGATTTTCATCGCAGCAAGCGACTCGTCGAGCCACTTTGCAGCGCCTAGGTCTTTGAATGACATTCTGTAGATATCGCTTTTGGTTCGTTCGTGCGATTTATTGATTAAAAAGGGGTATGTGCTTTTAGCTGGTGAACAAAGTCAGTCATGGAAGGAAAGTATATGATCTATGAGTTGACGCGAGTTTTTCCGGGCCGATGCTCATCGCTCTTAGGAGCCGAGGGCGCACACTAAGAGGAGATTTTAGGGTGCTGGTTTTCGCCAAACTGGTATTCATGGAAAAAAAAAAGAATCTTTAAGTCTGTAAAGGTTGTAAAGAGGTCTAATAATTTTGATTTTTGAAGGAATTGGGGCCTGATATCGGAAGTTCAGTGGACATATAAAACACGCTACTTTCATCTAAACCGAGTCACGTGATTGCACTACGTCAACGGTTGCCAAAATCTACAAGCACCCGAGTTAAGACTTTGGACTTTGACCCTCCAAGACAACGGGTTAAAAATCGCGTGAAAAACTTTCGTGCTTGATATTTCATCTTTATCTACGTTGGTCTCGTTCTCCTATAAAGGTTTATCTAATTACTCTCTTGAGCCATGCTCAGACGTCTTTTTGCACCTGCCAATTTGCACAGATGCTACCTCCAGTCAAGTGCCCGATTACTCGGTGAAGCGGCCTTGGCCATCCCAAAAAACGATCCGTATTCAGATATCCCGCAAGAGACGTGTACTTTGAGCGACCACAAATCTCCAGAATCTTCAGAAAAGCACGATTACGGCGTTCATTACTACAAAAAAGGCACAGACGAGCTAGGCCTCTATGATGTGGAGGTCTCGATGGACCAGTATTTCCAGGGAGATCTCCATCACACGCACAAAGTGTTTAGTGGTGGCCAGCACAACTATAAGCAAGGCCTGCGGATTGAGCAGCGCACTTTTGTAGACCTCCGAATGGTGAAACTACAAACTGGAGACGGGGGAAGCGGCAGTGTTTCATTTCTTCGAGACGCCCACCGGCCCGTTGGTCCTCCAGATGGCGGAGACGGAGGCGATGGCGGCAATATCTACGTACAGGTGAAAAGCAACATCAGTTCTTTACACAAAGTAAAGCGCACGTATGTGGCCGCAAATGGCAAAGCAGGGGCTTCAAGTCAACTAGATGGCAAAAGAGGCGACGACATCATTCTCGAGATTCCCGTGGGCACGACCATGCGGTGGATCCCGGACCCTCTAAATGTGCGAGAACAGCTCCAGAAACTGGGGGGCGACATTTCAAAAGTGGTGATGGGGGTGAAAACTTCGAGAAATATGGACATCCAGCTTTTCAAAGAGGACTACAAGCCGGGCGAAGGCTGGCTCTTCAAGGACAAGGACGAGGAGTACCATCAGGAGCGTGAATACTTCACAGAATTGAACGAGCAGGTGAAGGAGTACGATCGCGAGACCATAGCCGGCGAGCTCATTTTCGACCGGTTTCCCATGGCAGGCATAGATTTCGATAAGCCCGACGACAAGCCCTTTTTGATCGCCAAGGGCGGCAAAGGCGGGATGGGGAACATGCATTTTCTCACGCCCAACGTGCGGAACCCGCGATTCAGTAAAAAGGGCCGGAAAGGGGTATGCGAGCACTTTCTCCTCGAGCTCAAATTGATTGCAGATCTCGGGCTAGTGGGACTTCCAAACGCAGGCAAACTGACGCTTCTCAGGGCGATTTCTCAAGCCCGGCCGAGGGTCGGACATTGGGAATTCACGACTCTCCAACCCACTATAGGCACGATTTTCACGCGGATCGACCAGGACCCGTTTACTGTGGCTGACATACCTGGAATCATCAAAGGAGCTTCTCAAAATAGGGGCATGGGCATGGACTTTCTCCGACACATTGAGCGCAGTGGTGGGCTAGTGTTTGTGGTATCTTTAGAAAGCAAGGATCCCGTGGCTGATCTACAACTTCTCATTGACGAAATTGGCGAAAGGCGCATGGGCGGGAAGAAAGTTATGGTGATTGCTACAAAGGCTGACTTGGTTAATAACGCAGCGGGCTACAAGGCGTTGCTCGTGTATATCCAACAGAGCAATTGTGAGTGGAAATGTATCCCCGTGTGTGCACCCAAAGCAGAGAATATCAATGAATGCATTCATATGATGTCAGGCGTTGCACGGGCCGGGAAGGAGGAAAAGGAGAGATCAAAGCTCGCGGTCACATACTCCATGTGAGGGCCTCGCCTATCTTCAGGTGAAGAGGTTGCAATTACAAATAAAAGTCTTGCTACTCCAATCAGGAGTCCTCTCTTTTTTTATGTGAAAGTCCTTCTTTCACGAAGTGAAGGTATTTTTCCCGGACAAAACGGAATCAAGTTTTCTGGGACGTCTTTTTTTCTATGTGAAAATCTCCACTCCATCCATGAAAGAGTATTTATCTAGCTCGAGTGAACTTCTTTTCAGGTTATAAAGGAGTGGTGTTCTGTTCTGGTGCTGCTCATCTTGACAATGATTTAATGGCACCCAAAGGCGATGACTACTTTTCCCAAAGCGCTCAAAAAGACTAATGGCATCACAACAATTTTCGACTCGAGCATATGATATCCGAAAAGAAAAAAAATTTACTATTTGTCTATGGATTGCTCTGTTGACTCAAAGAATGAAAAGCGCAAATTTGCGGAGCTTCACCACCTCAACATTTCCGTTCGAGGCAGCGCGAGCATTTTATGCGTGATATGCGTAAGGTGGTAAAGCAGGCTCAGAAAATGGGAGCTAAAAACAGGAATAGAGAAATTGAGAAACGGGAATTGAGAAACGGGAATTGAGAAACGGGAATTGAGAAACGGGAATTGAGAAACGGGAATTGAGAAACGGGAATTGAGAAACGGGAATTGAGAAACGGGAATTGAGAATATAAAGGGTCTTAAAAAACCGGCGCGCCAAAGGTTGTTGCTCTTTCCGGTGCTGAGACAATCGCGCCTTGCTGTTTTATCACGCGGAAATAACTGCTTTTGTATCATCGCTTGTGTGAAGTTGCCAACATGCTGCTCTCGTCAAATTGTCTTGAGTTTGAATGAAAATGGGGTACTTTCACCTTATTGCAATTGCTATATACGGGCCACTGGCTACAACTCTCGCGCTTAAGACAAGCAGACCGGAAAGCTTGTATTGTCTGCGCCCAAAAGAGATTTTACCGGAATGTTTTGAACAATGCGAAACAAGATTTGAAAAAATTTATGAGCACATTGTAGCGATAAAATTCGCCTTTTAAAAATTTAATACATGTGCGTCCTCCTACTGTAAATACCTTCTTCATAGCCTTCAAGGCGTACGCGGGCAGGTTTGCGAGATGATTGCTGAGACCGGGCGGGCCAGGCGGGCCGGGTTGAGGCGGGTGGTTGAGGCGGGCGGTTGAGGCGGGCGGGCAATATCCCATAATCGGAGGCACAAAGCAAAAAGAAAAAAAAAAAAAAACTTGGCATGAAGATATAGGAAATAACTCGACGAAAAGCATATGAAAACCTTTGAATTGGCAAAAAGAGCCGCTTGGGCATTGCAACGAGAACGGAGCGCCTTGGAAAACGCCAAGAATCTCTCAGATGAAGCCAAAAAAAAAACAAAAAAAAAAATAAAGAAAAAGACAATATACGAATTTTTTGAAGTCAGCTCGTCGCGAAAGAAGTTGGTGAGGCTCACTGTGAGGCTCACTGCGAACTGATTACGAGACGGATTTCAATGAGGAAAACTTCTCATCCGAAGTGAGTAGTATTGAAAGCTGGAGCCTTGGTAATTAGCGGTGAATCGTTTCAAATGTTTTCTGTGCTTTCATTGGACAACCCCGCGGGGATTCACATGTGAAGCCTAAGTTAAACTATCTCTGCATCTAGTGAACCCCACAGTTATACCTTATTTGCTGAGCATGATCCCGAATGCGATAGGCGTCATAGTTGGAATTTCCTCTCATATTTCGTGCTCTACGATATTTCATGCTCTGCGTTGTTTCATGCTCTACAACAGTTCGAGTTTAAGTTGAGCAGGCAGATGAATGATAGAATTATGTATTACGCGTAGTACGCCTTGAACGTTGAGTATGTACCGGAAAGAAGTCGTTAAAGAGTCATAAGAAAGAAAGTCCCCAAATCAGCCCAAAAGCCAGACCGCTGCTTCGAAGCAAGCAGCGCCAAAAAAGAAGTGAAAAGTAGAAATCCATAGGAGAAGCACCAAAGTATTCTCACTAGAGCATCAAAGTCCTCGTCCAATCGTCTTGTACAGCATGGGACAACAAGACTTACTGAGAAAGCCGAATGGTTGAAGCCTCGAGTAGATTTAAAAAGCCGTAGATCGATGAAGATCACTACAAAACATTACCGGTCATCTGTAAACCCCATGACTTGACTCAGAAGCTTGTGGATTCGCACAGTGAAACAGATAGTAGGAGTTCTGAGACTGCTGCAGTTGCAGCTGCACGCAGCAGCACTAGCACATTCTCTGGCGTCACGAGCGACGACGCAGTCTTCTCAGTGACAGATATCGTATCTGTATCGATTGCATTGATTGCACTCATGGCACTTGAGCCGAGGCTTGAGGTCATCGAATATGAGGATGTAGCCTGCTTGACGCCTAGAAGTAAGTCCAGTGCGGAGGCGGAGCGGAAAAGTGCAGCCACACCCGCGTCGCTTGTCGTGTTTTCTGCACAGCGCCCGGCAAGAACCAGTTCAATGTCTCGAAGAATGCCACTGTAGCCTCTGTGAACGGGTTTTGGGATAGTCAAATCAAAGCCGCATGTCTCATAATGTTGCAAATCAGGAGCAGTGTATCTTGTGGTGACCGCCACAAGTCCGAGCTGGTTTAATGCAGGGTCCTTGCGGACGGCGTTGGCAATATCAATGCCCGTCATGTGTGGCATCTCAATGTCGAGGAAAACTATGGTGTACAGCAGGAGCTTAGTCGCTTCGACTTTCCGCGAGTCCTGGATCAAGTCAATGGCACTATTAGGAAAAAGCTTCTTTAATACCCGACGGAAGATCCGGAGATTGATCTCGTTATCGTCCACAATGAGGAATTTGTATGCGTTGTGATTAGGCACAAGTCCAAGCTCGCACTTGGAAATTGGAGGTGGGTGCATTGAGAATTGCGGCACTGTACTAAGTAATTGGGCCTCAAGCTGGGGCGTTTTAGGCGTGCGCCAGGTGTCACGCTTGAAAGGACTGGAGTCTGCCATTGGAGAAATCATCATTTTCCAAAAAAAAACGTGTCGGCAAAGGTAAGGTTGAAGGAGAGAATATTGGGGAGCAGAATTATGTGATTTGAGCAATATCATTCGATGCCCAGGGATAGACGCATGTTTTTATACAAGCCGCCTCAACATTTGCGCACGCGTGGAGATGAGCTCGAGACTTCAAGGCCAGCTCGCCTCATGCGCTGCGCCACGGGTAGAAGTCGCAGCGTACGGCAGATAGTTGCTCGTTCTACATTGGTGCTGTACATAGTGTCACAATGCTGTACATTGCTGCACAGCACAAGGCAAAGACTTCCTCCGCGAGTAAGCGCGTCACCGCATGCGCATCAGAGTCAGTCGGGGCGTGCGGCAAGAGTCTGGATTTGTGGGTTTTGGGGTGACGCTCCGCAGACATCATACCTGGAAACGGACCCCTTGAACCTCCTCTTCTTGCTAATTTTGTCGTGTCTTCTCCACACTTGCTCTTGTCCCAAATCTTCCCTTTTTGCGAAATGCACGAAAATTATGACCGATGACAATTTTGTGACAAACTCGAGGCAATCTCGAAACTCCGCTTCGGCACTCGTATTTTTTCTTCGGAAGGCAGAGAGGTAATGGATCCACACACATCCCATTACGATGTAAGATATCACAACCAGGCTGCGCAGAGGTGTGGTAAACCAGGCAAAAGCAAGCGGCAGTATGGAATGGGAGTCTCAGGAGAAAAAAAAATTTTAAAAGAAAAAAGAAAAAAAAAAAAAAACACAGAAAGAAAGAAAGAAAGGAAGAATAAATGGATCAAAGGAAAAAAACCATCACCGCGCGCGTTTTCGCTATCCCGTAATTGCTGTGTGAGCAAGGTGACCCACAATTAGTTAAAGCTTGAGAAACGCGTGTACGGAATTAGCGTGGGCCAGTCTCTCCTGCGTTTGGCTCTGAGTTCGAAGAGCAAGACTGCCACCATGATCCATGACTGAATTTACACACAGTAAAAACAGAAAAGGCCAAGACTTTCGCAAGGTGTGGGTTCGACATAACAGTAAATATGTATTTCACGTCACTACTCTCTTTGACAACCTCCGATTGCTTTCAACCTCATGAGATTGCTCCGGGCTGCTTCGACCTGTTCTGGACGCTCGCCTCAGTGACTAAAAAGGTACGGGTGTTTGAGGCTTTTCCAACTTCTGTCGTTTTTTCTTGTCCTGGCCAGATCTAGAATCGTTTTTCTGCAGAACGGGCGGGCTTCAGTCCCGCTTTACAAGTCCGACTCATGGGTGACATTGATTTGAAATTTTGCCAAAAGTAGCATAAACTTGGCTAAAATGAAACTCACTACAACACTTGATGTGTCGAGAAAAGTCTAGACTTCATCGAGCAATTGTATTTTTCCTAGAAATCAGAGGGAAAACTTCCATTCATCCTTCTTTTTCTTTTTTTTTTTCAACTCTCTATCTCAAGGTCTTTTGCGTTCCCTGGATATGCACGTGACAGCCCTTAAGTTCAGGCGCTCACGCGGCTCAAAGAACCGGTAGGCACGGGTCATGCCATGTTTCCGTCAAGCTTTTTTGATGCAGTATGCAGAAAGGCCCTCCTGTCTTTCGGCAAGCGAAAAATGTTATCACAGCCTTAAGAAAAATTTGTGCCTGTTTCACAATTTCTTACAGTGGTTTTTGCTAGGTCTCAGTTTGTAATCTTGAAGTAGATCTGTCCACTAGTAGTGCGATCCCAAGAAGTTGCGCAGATGAGGACTGCGAGTATTCTGCGTGAGAACGCTTTTGGCGAAGTATATGCAGTCTAGAATCATACCTTTGCTAGTTTACGACGTGGTCTTGCTTGTATACACACTTGAGTTGCAGGCGCGCATCTGGCCGGCCCGTTGCCAGAACTTACCCCTCGGAATCTCCACCAATAGGGCTCCTCTTGACTGCAAGCAAGAGGAAGCCTGCTTGAGATATGCAGGTGCCCGTTGAAAGTCATCTTCATCTGTTGCACTGGAGATATGCGGGAAGAAGCCACAAAGCGTGGAAGCATGGAAAAGTTTTACATTCTGAAATGCTCTTGGACGCATCCAGCCATATTCTAGCGGGAAGACAAACAGGTTGTTTGGCCTTACGCTTTGTAGATGTGAATCGCACGACACAATGTTTTGTTTTGTCTCCAACTGCGAGCATCAAAAGCATGATCTGATGAACGAAACGTTCAGTATTTGCTTATTTCTCTATTTCGCAAGTATAGCGAATACACGGTTTCCGACGACAGATCTTCAAATTTATCCGCCATCTCGTTTTTTTTGTACTGGATGGGGCTTAGACGCCACCTGCAACGACGTTTTTGATATTTTTTTTGTCAACCCTTGCGGAGATAATTTGCCCACGATACCCCCACAAAGTCCAGCTGACCCGCCTCCCCGAACACTTTGATGATATATTATTTTTTATGCGGTTTTGTTTGGGGAGTTGTGTTTGACGAACATGAGGTTTTTACTGAAAATTAATTTCGTGCGATGATTTCTGGAATTCACCAAGTCATTTAAGTTTTCCTGACTCTAAAGATTACAAGAATGGGAATTTAAAACGAAGCGAACTTACAAATGCGTGTCACAAAAGATCAAACAACCCCTTCCAACAAAGTTTTTTGGGATACAACAAGTCAAAAATCAAACATTTAGCCGAAAAAAAGTTTCGGCAGACGCAGCTACCTTAAACAGTTGCTAGTGAAGATGCCTTCAATGCCCATGAGTTAACGAAAACGTCACAATCTGTTTTGTTCTCTTTTCCACGTGAAATTTTTGCCAGGATCAGAAAAAAAAACATGATGCAATACGAGTTTGAACAAGCCTTTACAACTCATACCCACGTGTTATCAACGAGCTACGGATATATTTGCCCCAATTCTCACTACTGATTGACCGAACGAAGAGTGCCTCATCAAAGCTTTCGGGCCCAAACACGATTGGAACTAACGTTTTAACGCGCGCCAATTCATGACCACTTGACTATTGGAATTGATGATTCAACGCAAGTAACTGACCTTAGAGACTCCCTCAGATATTATAAGGAGTACTTTTTTTTCATTCTCTATAAGAACGTTTCTAGGTACTCCAGTACTAGGTCGGTGTACCTGGATGTTACTTGTTTTAACACCAGCTTACAGATTGCTACAAAACTACGCCTAGCAGGAGGCAAAGAAGCCAAGAGATTGACGCGAATCCTCTAAATAAATGAGTTGTAGTTATTTATATACTATCCGATAACTCTAGTTGAATTTGTAATTTTAACGATAGTATTATTTATGCCAGATGCCTCAATCTTTGTTTCAGTCTTTTAGTCTTTGCTTCTCTCGATCACCAGGTCAAGGCACGTGACCTGGCTCGCAACTCAAAGGCCTCGCGCAATGGATCTAATCGCTGCCTTGATCTATTGCCAGCAACTTATTCACCTTCAATTCATACGTTCAGGCCATCAATTCGACATATCAAGTGGATACAGGTGTTTCCTATCAATCACGAATACTTCCTCTGCTGTTCAAATCCCCACGCAATGTCTGCAAGCCTGTTCAAAATCACCGTCAACGAGTACTTGGAAGGCCTACCCAAAGTGGTTCAGTCCAAACTATACCATGCGCCCGCCACGTGTCTATCGATCTACCGGTTGCTCCCGCCACTTGCCAAGTTCTACATTGTCAGCATGATTTTCACGGAAAAGCCAGTGGCTGTGAAAGACTTGGAGAAATGGTGCCAGCCAAATGCCCGGAAGCTCCAATATGAAGCGTTGAAGCGTTTACGGGCCTTACATTTGCTCGAGGAAGACTCCAGCGGCACACATGTGAGGTTGCATCAAACATTCAGAAACAATTTCCGTAGCTGTCTTGCCGGAACACAGGCACCAAACGCGTTTGGCATCATTGCTCTGGCACCCGATAAGCACCGAGTGGATGTGCCCTTTTTGGACCAGTTTGCCTCGCAGAAATGGGAGACTATATTGCATTTTATGGTTGGGTCTGAGCTCCCGGCTGTTCCATCACGCTCCGTGCTCTCTTTACTAAAGCTGGGTGGCTTGATGGAGGGGGCCGGAACATCTGCATCGACGCTCAAAATCACCAATAGCGGCTTCCAGTTCTTGCTCCAGGACGTCAACATTCAGATCTGGACCATTCTCCTAGAGTACCTCAACTTGACCCAAGACCTCCACATGGATCCCGTGGACGTGCTCAACTTTATTTTCATTCTCGGCTCGCTCGAATTGGGCAAGGCATATTCTGTCTCTGGCTTGAGCGAGACCCAGCTCCTGATGTTGCCCGATTTGCGAGACTACGGCCTTGTGTACCAGCGGTCGGACGACTCCTCCAGATACTACCCCACACGTCTTGCCACGACGCTCACGTCCGAGTCTACTGGATTGAAAACGCCCTCAATGGTTTTGGACCGTGCAGTTTCGGACGCAGAGGTCAAGTCGGACCAGATCGAGGCCCCACAAAGCGACACACAGCAGGGACAGATTGTGCTCGAAACAAATTTCAAGTTATATGCATACACCAACTCGCCGCTTGAAATCGCGATTCTCAACTTGTTTGTGTCGCTCAAAATCAGATTTTCCAATATGGTCATTGGCCAGCTTACACGAGAGCTGATCCGCAACGCGCTTTACAACGGTATCACCGCCGACCAGATCATCCGTTTTTTGGAGACCCACGCACACTCGCAGATGCGGCTCTTGGCGAAAGAGAAGTTGGACAAGAAAATCGAATTTGATGCCAGCCACAATATTAATACGGCAGGTGGTGCGCCACAGTCCAAGTCGTCTGATTCTGGTGTGGCACAGCATAAACTCGAGATTCTCCCGCCGAACGTGGTGGACCAGATCAGGCTATGGCAGTTGGAATTGGACAGAATCCAGACTTTCGACGGCTACTTGTTCAAGGACTTCAAGAATCAAAGCGAGTATGACGTGTTGTGCAATTACGCCACGGAGGTAGGTGTCTTGCTATGGTCTGACAAGTCAAAACTACGGTTTTTTGTAACGTCAGAAGGCATGGCACAAGTGGCAGACTTTGCAGGGCGGAAGTTCAGATAGGTGGACACCACGGGGTTTCCAATCTCCATTCCTTTTCTGGTTTTTTTAATTACGTTCATTTCATTTCCCGGGCACTTTTTTTTTCTATTTTTTTTTTCTTTTATTTTCTTTTATCCTCGGCCTTTTCAATTTGTAGTTCCAGACTCATTCTGAACGAGGCTCTCTACATTTGCGACCAATTGGTTAATCTATAATCTAGTTCGTTTGATATGCTCGGTATTTACGAGCGGTTCCGGTTATTTACAAGTAGAAGGGTATTATCCGGAGCACGACTCGCAAGAATTTGAGTATTTGATCTTGCAGGCTCTAAGTGTCGTATCAAAAATATCATGTGGTTTGCTTTTTTCCTCATCAGGCTCGGGGGTGAGCTGCGTCGAAAGCGGGTCCTTGACTTGGCTTCTGTCTGTGTTTACTTCAAACCCCTGCTTTGATTTAGAGAGCTTTAATGATGTGCTCATATCTGGTGATCTCGATCGTTTGCTCAAAGGACTCGCGATTTGTAGTTCAGAATCTCCCGCTCTTTTGGCTGAATGCTGGTAATGCTTAATGGGTGTGAGACTTGCCTTGCTGTTCATCCTCTCGAACTTTGAGTAAGGTACATAGGTTGCCCTGATTAATTTGTTAGAGTCTGGCATCTCCATTGCTGACAAAACTTTTCTCGTCTCTTGTTCATCGACGGTAAATTGAATAGCACGCGTTGCAGCTTGGGTCCTTAGGTAGTACATTCCCGTCTTGAGGCCTTTCTTCCACGCATAGAAGTGGCAAGAATTCAAGCCTCCTATACTTGGGCTTTTCATAAATATATTCATGCTCTGCAGTTGATCTATGAAACAGCCACGATCTGCGGCCATATCAACAATGGTTCTTTGGCTCACTTCCCAGACAGTTTTGTACAAGGACTTCAAGTCGTCCGGAATTGCATCGATATCCTGGATCAGTCCGTTGTTTAAAACGATTTGTTGCTTCATGGCTGTATTCCAGATGCCAAGGTCCTTCAAGTCTTTGACGAGATACTTGTTCAGCACCTGAAATTCGCCGGAAAGTACACGCCGCAGGTACAAATTCGAAGTGAACGGCTCAAAGCATTCATTATATCCCAAGATTTGCGATGTAGAAGCAGTGGGCATAGGAGCTACCAACAAAGAGTTTCGGAGACCGAACAGCTTGATCTGGCTCTTCAAATAGTCCCAGTCTTCAAAAAACTCGGGCTTGTGTCCCCAAAGATCAAATTGTAGTTTGCCTTCTGAAGCTGGTGATCCTTCAAAAGTACTATACTTTCCTGACTCTTTAGCCATTTCCAAAGACGCCTCCACAGCACCATGATAAATAGTTTCGAAAATTTGACAATTGAGGGTTTTGGCAGCAGGAGAGTCGAAGGCTATTCGAAGCTCCATGAAGACATCTGCGAGACCTTGAACACCAATAGCTATCGGGCGATGTCTGACATTTGATTTTCGTGCCTCTTCTGTGGGGTACAAACTCACATCGATCACTCTGTCGAGATTCTTGGCGAGGATTTTCGTGTATGTGTGCAATTTGCCAAAGTCGTAGGAAACAGTGTCGCCAGAGGTGGTTATGTATGAGGGGAGAGCAAGCAGGCCCAAGTTGCAAACGGCAGTTTCCTCATCAGACGAGTATTCCACAATTTCGCAGCACAAGTTAGAGGACTTGATGGTTCCTAAATTTTTTTGATTCAGTTTCTTGTTGCATGCGTCTTTATAGAGCATGAAAGGCATCCCTGTTTCAATTTGCGTCTCTAAAATGTGGAGCCAAAGCTTTCGAGCGGGCATCACACGGCAGGCGAGGCCTTGGGCTTCGCACTTTTCGTACAATGTGACAAAGTCGTCTCCGTATACTCCCGCGAGTCCCGGTGCCTCACTAGGAGAAAACAAAGACCAATCTTCGTCGTTTTCGACACGTTTCATGAACAAGTCTGGAATCCAAAGAGCGTAGAAGAGATCACGAGCACGGAGTTCCTCCTGCCCATGGTTCTTGCGGAGATCTAACACGTCTTGAATATCACCGTGCCAAGGTTCTAAGTATACTGCAATTGCCCCTGGGCGCTTATTCCCACCCTGATCCACATATCTTGCGGTATTGTTGAACACTCTTAGCATTGGCACAAGGCCGTTCGATGTTCCATTAGACGATTTAATGAGGGAGCCACTGGATCTGATATTGTGCATATGAATCCCAATTCCACCTGATCCTTTCGATATGAGCGCGGCTTTATGTAGCGTTTTATAAATTCCATCGATAGAGTCGTCGCCCATAGCAAGAAGAAAGCACAGCGAGAGAAAGTTATTTTCTGTGGCAGCATTGAAAAGTGTGGGTGAAGAGTGCACAAAGTGCTTCGTGGACATGGCATCGTACGTTTCTTTGACCCTCGCAAGCGCCAAACCGACCTCTTTTATGTCTCCGATTCCATGAATCCCCACAGCAACACGCAAAAACAAATATTGCGGCGTTTCAGCGATCTCTTCATTCCGTTTTATGAGATACGAGTTAGAGAGTGTGCGCATGCCAAAATACGAAATATGGAGGTCCCTTTTCGCCACGATCATGGCGTCTAAGGCAGCCGCGTGCGTTTGTACAAATTCGTTTGTCTTCTTTGAGACAAGAGGATGCTTCTCGCCTGTTTTTGGGTGGATGTAGTGGCGAGAAATTTGGAAGTTCTCGGAGAACGAGCGAGTGACTTTTCTTCTGATTCGAACGGCTTCTACCATCCCGGCCAAGTCTGAGAACGCCGGTTCGTCCGTGACCCTCAGCGCCAAACTCTCAGCAGTCAAACCTAGAAGCTCATCGATGGAGATTTTGTCCGGAAGTGCTGCCTGAATATTCGTAAGCGATAGCTCGATGACTTGAGCATGTATTTCTAGGCGTGCTGCCAACCGAAAAAGGAACGAGGCGAGTCGCGTTCGGTCGAAACAAGTTTGTTTCACGTTCTCGTCTGTAACAAGCACCATTCTTAGTGAAGGGAGGCAAATGTGCTGGGTAGTCGTCAAATCTATATTTTGCAGCCAAACTTCAAAGGCAACGAAATGTGGAGGAATTTTGCCGCACGCCGCTGCGCAATGCAAATATGAAGTGGTGTACGGGTGTGTGCCTGAGGCTCGCCGCAATTAAGAGATTGCTTAACAGTGAAAAGTGCATGGGGGGGGTGGAAACGGAGCATGGACTGGAGCTGGCAGTTCGCAGGATGTATCGAAGTCGACTAGCTACAAGCATGGTAGGGTGTAAAAAAAATTGATACTGAAAAAGGAAATGGAAGAAAGAATACCCTCGTACTTATGGGGTCATAAATATGAAATTATTCCTGCTCAATCTTTCTCTTTTTCTTTTTGTTTTCTTTCATTTTTTGTTTTCTTTCATTCTCTTAACCCTCCCCTCTCTATTCCCTTTCTTCCTCTATCTCGCCTGTTTCCATACTCCTATGGTCTTCTCTGAAAGTGCCACAACTAAATCCGTCTTATTCTTCGAAATCTGGCAAACGAATGAGTGGTGTTACTGCTCGCATGAAGTAAGAACTTCAAAGGGGGTATATCTGCACGCCACTCACATATTGAAAGTGATGTCAACGACGAGCCGAAGGTCTATGAGAATATTTCAGAGAGGCTTGAATAAGCGGATGAGAGAACTGATTGGACGTTCTGCTATCGATGCAGTTAGCGTATATTGAGGAGTTTTGCGCAGTTAAAGCAATTAAGATGTTACGGATCTTCAGTGAAAAATTAACCCCTCCCGCTCAAATTATTGTCGTGAACTCCCCATTTTCCTCTTCCTCGTTTCCTGTGGGTATTATTGGACAAACAAGGTTCTTTCGCGTTCAATTGTCTATTCTAATGACTTTGTGTGTTTCAGTACAGTTTCACGGTATGGAAAGCCCGCCACTATGTCATCGCAAATTTTCAAGAAACCACAGTTTTTTCACGTGAATGCAGTTAACTTCCCAAACGACTGTTTTCAAAAGTACTTGCAAAAAAAAACGAGCTCGCACTCAGGTTCGAACTAAGGACCAACAGATTTGCAATCTGCTGCGCTACCACTGCGCCATACGAGCTTCGTTCCGGTGTTACAAGATCGCCAGACTCCAGGCGATTGAGACTTTAACTAGACAAAAATTGTGTCGCTAGAACACAATTATGCGGATTTGTGGTTAAGCCTTACCGATTACGATAGAATGGGAATCGACCAGAGATAAGGATGGGAAGATGCGTTCACTCAAGGCGCATGAGATAAGGATAGGAGGTTTGTGATTGCTCATGCAAGATTATGCACGAAGAGACGGAGCTCCGTATGAGACAAGAAAAGGAGATTTGTGATTGCTCATGCAAGATTATGCACGAAGGGACGGAGTCCCGCCGTTAGTACCCCCTATCAGATGATAAGCCCCATGTGGAAGCTATATAAAGCCATGGATTCGACATCCAGTCAGTTAGAACGATAAGTCAAATTTAAGCTAAGTTAAGCCAATCAATTCATATACTACGTATCAACGTACAAAGCCTTTCATCCATACTAAGGCTCGGCAACTCATAACTTGCCCGAATACAGTGGACTTCCTAATCCTATTAGCACTGTCATTCCATAGTTCCAGACATTCTCTGACGATCACGGTTTTATTCATATTTCTGTATTGGGATCGGTCACTTACTTCAACTTTACCTCACGACCAGCAAATATCCCTTTCATCCGGAAAACTTAGGAAATCTGAATATGCCATATTAGTAAAGCTTCTCTTTAATGTGCCACCATATTTTTAATCAGAACTAATAGTCCTATAGCAGCAAAGAATATAATTTATGTGCTTTCAGCTAAACAACAGGTGCCCAACCTAACCCGGCTTCCTTAGCATGCTTCTAATCGCGAGATTTAGAGCGACTATAAGTGAGACGCACCCAGCGGGTATGACAAATATTAAGTCACCTCTACAATGATTGTGGGGCTGGGGACCTTCATTACTCAGTACATTATCCAGATTCATTACAGGTTTTTTTTATTCTATAGATGTATAGTTTTTTGGGTCGCCTGAAAACGGCTTCCTGTAATGCATATTGTTTCTCTAAAAAAAAAAAAATTTCTACGTTTTAACAAGGGCGTGCCAAGAGGGGTTGCTTTTGCCATAGTGATAGCGTCAGGTGACCCGAGTTCGACACAAGGTCCGTTTCTTGGGAGCTGGTTTGAGGTTTTTATATAATTTCGTTATAGTTTTAGTCCTTTAATCAGAGGATTCAGACAAAAAAAAAAAAGAGAAAAAACGTATCAGTGAGCTATTTGCTAGGAAATATCAATGTGTGGGGCCGTTGACCAAGTACTTCCAAAAACACATCACGTGACCTTCAAATTCTCACCCTCTTCTAAGCGAAACATCACCCCATATCGAGAACCCGCCAAAAACTGTAATTTTATGTAATGAAAATCATTGAAACGAACCAAGAGAACTAATAGCATACAAGAAATTCTGCTTCCCAACCTGAGAGCTCTGTACGGGAAGGAAAGCTCACACCTGCCCTAAGGACAATTACACCCGTGCACCAACGCCGCGATTTAATAAGCACTGGGCCTGCGTCTAGAAAAAAACCTGATCTGGTTCATCTCATCTCGAATCACTAAACAACACCATAAACATGGCTAAACGCAAGGCTGAGGCCCATAGTGCTGAGGCGGACGATGCGTTCCAGCCGCTCTTGCAGGAAGAGTACAAGGGCAAGAAATTGACTGACGCCATCAACACCGTGGATGATAAATGGGAACTTTTGCCCGCGTTCTTGAAAGTGAAAGGTTTGGTGAAGCAACACTTGGACTCATTCAATTTCTTTGTTGATGTAGATTTGAAAAAGATCATCAAAGCTAATGAGCTTGTTTTGTCCGACGTTGACCCGCAATTCTACTTGAAGTATTTGGACATACGTGTGGGCCATAAGCTGACCCTGGCGCCAGGCACCAAAGAGGTGATCATGGCTCCTCACGAGTGTCGTCTCCGTGATTTGACCTACTCGGCGCCAATCTATGTGGACGTCGAATACACAAGGGGCAGGAAGATCATCATGTACAAGGATTTGGAGATTGGGCGCATGCCCATCATGTTGCGGTCAAACAAGTGTGTTTTGGACGGCTTGAATGAGCATCAGATGGCCAAGTTCGAGGAGTGTCCGATAGATCCTGGAGGATACTTCATTGTCAACGGAACAGAAAAGGTGATTTTGATCCAGGAGCAGCTTTCGAAGAATAGAATCATCGTGGAAACAGACGAAAAGAAAGGTATCGTGCAGGCATCTGTGACCTCCTCGACACACGAGCGGAAATCGAAAACGTACGTGATTGCGAAGAACGATAAGATATATCTCAAGCACAATTCGATTGCCGAGGATGTGCCGATCGTGATTTTCCTAAAGGCCGCAGGTATCACGTCAGATCTCGAGATCTTGCAGCTTGTTTGTGGCCCCAACTCGCAGTACCAAGATTTGTTTGCCATCAACTTTGAAGAGGCCGCCAAGCTCGAAATCTTCACACAGCAGCAGGCGCTTCTTTACATTGGAAAACGAGTGAAAACTGTGCGTCGTGCTGGCGCTCCCAAACTCTCTCAAATCCAGGAAGGTATCGAGGCCATAGCCACCACCGTCGTAGCCCACTTGACAGTCACGGACCTCAACTTCCGTGAGAAGGCGTTGTACACGGCCACAATGGCACGGAAAGTGTTGATGACCATGCACGACCCGTCCATGGTCGACGACAGAGACTACGTGGGAAACAAGCGTCTAGAGTTGGCCGGGCAGTTGATGTCGTTGCTTTTCGAGGACTTGTTCAAAAAGTTCAACTCGGACTTCAAGCTCAACATCGACAAGATTTTGAAAAAGCCAGGCAAGACCTCGGAGTTCGACGCGTTGTTGTCGATCAACATCCATTCCAACAATATTTCTATGGGCATGAACCGGGCCATTTCCACGGGCAATTGGTCGTTGAAACGTTTCAAGATGGAGCGTGCGGGTGTCACCCACGTGTTATCGCGTTTGTCCTACATTTCAGCCTTGGGTATGATGACCAGAATATCCTCGCAGTTTGAAAAGTCGCGTAAAGTCTCTGGGCCCAGAGCTTTGCAGCCCTCGCAGTTCGGAATGTTGTGTACGTCCGATACCCCTGAAGGTGAGGCCTGTGGGTTGGTGAAGAACTTGGCCTTGATGACACACATCACCACAGACGACGAAGAAGCACCTATCCGACGCTTATGTTTCCTCTTGGGGTGTGAGGATATCATGAGCGTGGACTCGGCCACCATATACGCCGACGGAAACTACGGTGTGTTTTTGAACGGTACCATGGTCGGTGTCACGCGGTTCCCCGTCAAATTTGTGCGTGACTTCCGTGCGCTCAGAAGAACGGGCCGTTTTTCCGAGTTTGTGTCCATTTTCACAAGCAGCCATCAGGCCGCCGTTCACATTGCCACCGATGGAGGACGCGTGTGCCGCCCACTTATCATTGTGGATCCAAAAACAGGAACCCCCAAGGTGGAGGCCCACCACTTGGAAAAGCTAATAAAGGGCGACTGGGCGTTTGACGATTTCTTGAAGCATGGCCTCGTCGAGTACTTGGACGTCAATGAGGAGAACGACTCCTTGATTGCATTATATGAAAAGAATATGGAGGAGAGCCCCACTCTCCGATTCACTCACTTGGAAATCGAGCCCTTCACTGTGTTGGGTGCGGTGGCCGGCTTGATTCCTTACCCACACCATAACCAGTCGCCTAGAAACACATATCAGTGCGCTATGGGTAAGCAAGCCATTGGTGCCATTGCATACAACCAGTTCCGCAGAATCGACACGTTGCTCTACTTCATGGTCTATCCACAGCAGCCCATGGTGAAAACCAAGACGATCGAGTTGATCGACTACGATAAACTACCGGCCGGGCAAAACGCCACTGTTGCTGTCATGTCTTACTCGGGATACGATATCGAGGATGCGTTGGTTTTGAACAAGGCCTCGCTCGACAGAGGTTTTGGCAGGTGTCAGGTTGTGCGGAAAAACACGATACAACTTAAGAGATACCCAAACCACACGAAGGATATTGTTGGAGGTATGAGGGTGGATGAAAAGGGCGAGCCTATTTTTGCGCATGCCGCATTGGGTCCCGATGGTTTGGGCGAAGTTGGAATGAGGGTCGAAAACGGACAAGTTTACGCAAATAAACAGGTCCCTACCAACGCCGGCGAGTCCGTGCTTGGAGAACACAATCAGATGCAAAGTGCTGAGTCGCATAGGGAGACACCCGCTTACTACAAGGGACCTGAGCCCTCATACGTCGATCAGGTAATGATGTCGGTCAGCGATAATGACCAGGCGCTCATCAAGGTTCTCTTGAGGCAAACAAGAAGACCAGAGCTCGGTGACAAGTTCTCTTCCAGACACGGTCAAAAGGGTGTTTGCGGTATCATTGTCCAGCAGGAAGACTTGCCTTTCAATGATGGCGGAGTGTGCCCCGATATCATCATGAACCCACACGGATTCCCATCGCGTATGACGGTGGGAAAAATGATAGAGTTGATTTCGGGCAAAGCGGGCGTATTGAACGGTTCTCTCGAGTACGGTACGTGTTTTGGTGGATCTAAGTTGGAGGAAATGTCGCAAATTCTCGTCGACAAAGGTTTCAATTACTCGGGTAAAGATATGTTATACTCAGGTATCACGGGAGAGTGCTTGCAAGCGTACATTTTCTTTGGTCCTATATACTATCAGAAATTGAAGCATATGGTCTTGGACAAGATGCATGCAAGAGCCAGAGGACCCAGGGCTGTTCTTACCAGGCAACCAACAGAGGGTAGGTCGAGAGATGGTGGTTTGAGATTGGGAGAAATGGAAAGAGACTGTGTCATTGCATATGGTGCGTCGCAGCTTTTGCTCGAGAGATTGATGATTTCGTCTGATGCATTCGAGGTTGACGTGTGTAACAACTGTGGCTTGATGGGCTACAGCTCCTGGTGTAACACATGTAAGAGCTCCGAGCATGTCATCAAAATGACGATTCCATATGCCGCGAAGTTGTTGTTCCAGGAGCTTTTATCGATGAACATCGCGCCTCGTTTGAAGTTGGGTGATGTTTTTTAGCCGGTGTATAGTAGAGGTACAAAATCATAGCATTTGCATTATTGAGAAAGGAAAATAATGTGGGGGCGTCTGAGCTTTTTTGGGGTCGCCGAGTATGTTGACATCGAGGAGGCAATTGCAAACGACATTGAGAACATAGAGCAGTCCCAAAAAGTTTCCCAATGTAGACAATGTAGTTCCGATGGCTATCTTCGTATTTTATCCTGTTAGTTCTGCATTTTATCAAAACGGAGAAACTACCCATGAATCATTATCACCAGCTCTATTTCTGACCCGGTTCTTGACAATGCGAAATAACAAAGATTATCTATACATGTAAGCAAGCAAGTGTTCCACAAAGGTTAAGTTGCTTTATCTTCATAGAGAAGACGGCTGGTAAAATTTCATGAATATGGACAAAGTCAAGCTTTAGCTTTGCTTCTTATGAATACGTTCTTTACTATCAGCCGAAGAAAGATTTAATCGGCTTTTGTCCACTGCTTCGATATTTGTGATGAAATTTTGTTCTCCTCTCATGATCTTTCTGAAGGCTCACACTACATGCGCCTTTCTTTATCTCATACGTTATTTGATACAGATCACTATTGACCAAAGACACTCAGAAAGTACAGTAAAAGCCGAGTTAAAAAGGAAAAACTGAATCCTCTTCTTTCAAAAACGACGGTCAGACCTCACATTTTATCAACCTTGGCTCCTGTTACAGGTCGTGCCCTCCACATCTCAGTATTACTTGCGCACATGCGACAAATTCATCAGACCTCGCTTACTAACTCCTTGTGTATTCTTGAATCCACTGAATTGGGCCAAGAAGCACCACCGTTTTCCAGTTAGTGTAAACCTCACCCACCTAACTGCCAGACCGTTGTATCTTCACCGTCTTTCTTCGTCATGCATACCAACGGAGTTCCTGAGGAAGCCTTTACTGGCCCCAACCTTAACATCACTCTCACATGCCCTGAGTGTAAGACTTTCCCGCCAGATCTCATTGAGAGGTTCAGCGAGGGCGACATTGTCTGTGGTAGTTGCGGGCTCGTTTTGAGTGACCGCGTTGTAGACACACGGTCGGAATGGCGGACGTTCAGTAATGATGACCAAAACGGCGATGATCCGAGTCGTGTGGGAGACGCGGGCAACCCTTTGCTTGATAGCGAGGATCTCTCGACTATGATTTCTTACGCGCCCGAGAACGTTCGGGTTGGCCGTGACCTAAACCGGGCTCAGTCGAAGTCGCTAGTCGAGAAAAAGGACAACGCGTTATCGGCAGCATATGCCAAAATTTCCCAGATGTGTGACGGCTACCAGCTTCCTAAAATCGTCCAGGACGCATCTAAGGAGGTGTACAAGCTCGTGTACGACGAGAAACGCTTGCGGGGAAAGTCGCAGGAGTCAATCATGGCAGCTGCGATCTTCATTGGATGTCGTAACTCAAAAGTGGCGAGAAGTTTCAAGGAAATCTGGGCCCTCACAAACGTGCCCAAGACAGAGATTGGAAGAGTGTTCAAAATCGCAATTCTGGTGATCAAAGAGAAGAATGCTACGAATCCAAGTGCATACTCTTTGATGGAAGACAGTGAACAAACGACCCAGACATCGGCCGAGGATCTCATCCGCCGTTTCTGCTCGCGTCTTGGAATCAAAAACGAGGTCACGAATGCGGCAGAGCACATCGCGAGAAAATGCAAGGACAACGGAACGTTGGCCGGCCGTTCCCCAATCACTGTAGCAGCCACAGTCATTTACATGGCCTCTCTCGTGTTCAAATCCGAGGTTTCGCCATCTAAGATCGCCAATAGTACGGGAGTAAGCGAAGGTACGATCAAGACTTCCTACAGGGTATTGTACGAGAGCAGAGAAAAGCTTCTAGATTCAAACTGGGCGAAGGATGGCAAGACGGATATGCTATAGGGCACCGAACTTACATCTCTGTATTCTGCATCATAGTTTAATCAATTGAGCATGTCATTGTTCGTCGTAGATTAGGTTCAAATCCGGGCACTTAATCTTTGGACTTCCCCAAATGGAGACCCATTTTAAGACCTTTTCCAACAGTGCCCACACCCTTGCCAAGACCTTTGCCGACTCCCTTTCCGACGCCTTTTCCAACGTGGCCCACCGCACCAACGCCGGATCCAACCACGCCAAATGCATCACCAATGTGCGTGGCACTTTCGGGGCGCACGTTGAGAACAAATTCTGGCTCGAAGCCAACTTTAAAGTGAACAACACCGGCATCTTTTCCATCTTCGTCGAGCAAGGGCACGTCGATGTCAAGTTCCTCGTCTTTGTTGACCTCTGTGAGCTTTAACTCACCCAGTCCCAAGAAGTCATCCGGCTCAGGGCCGACGTCCCAATCATAACACCTGACGCGGATGATCGAGTCATGCTTATTGGCAGTGATTACCTCTGTGCTCTCGTTCCACGTTGGATCCAAAGTCTTCTTGACCTTCTTACTCTTGAAGAAACTATCCTTTTCGGTGTTCAAAAACAACTTCACATAAGGGTCCGACTTGCCATTTCTGTCCCCAGCAGGCAAGTTTTCTGCACTCACAACTGTAACTAAGACTTTCCCGCAGTTGTCCGCAGTATCTTGTGGTGGAATTCCGCTGGCGTAAATAAGTGGCATCCACGAAACTTGCAATGTTACCTTGCCAACTCCAGCACCGCTCAAGTCGACTGACATCGGCTTCTCAAAACCGTTTTTTAACAATTGCAAGGTAGGAATTTTGGCTTCGGCGATTGCTTTCTCGGCTCTGTTGTAGCCAGACTTTTTCACAAGTCTGAATACGGCTTCCGAGTAGTCAAGCTCCTTGATGATGACATCACCAGTGGTGTTAATCTTGTTATTCCTTTCCCTCAATTTGGGAGTGACGTAATCATGAAGACCGTGGTTGTCGAAGAAGGCTTGCAAATATAAGTCAGTCTTTGCTGAGGAGACGTCTTTCACTTCAAAGATCAAAACACCGCTTTTATAAGTCTGCAATTCATCAAGGCTCAACTTGAGCTTATTAGACGTATCAAATTCACTCTCATCTTCCTCTTCCTCATCTTCCTTCTTTTTCTTTTTCTCTTTTCCTTGAGCTTTTTCCTCAGCTGCCTGCTTCTCTTTTTTCGCTTTTTCTTCCTGGAACTTCTTCTTCATTTCCTTCTCTTCTTCGATTTCCTCCAAAGTCATCACTGGCAACGTGGGGTAGAAGGACAAAGAGTAAGTCAAATTACCCTTCGGACCCCGCTTGTGGATTAATTTGGATGTACGTTTCTTCGGATCAACAGTCTCAATGTAATTTCCCTTTTCATCTTTGTTGATGAGATCACCCAATATCACATCGAAAGACCCCAACGTTCTGTCTGGTCTTGTCCGCTCGACATCCATTACTTCCAAAGTCAATTTTTGATTTGGTGAGGACAAAGTCACGTAGTGAACCTCATTCCATGTTGGGTTCAACGTAGACTCAACAGCAGTTGTGCGTGCCCTTTGCACTCCGTTCACCAAAAGACGAGTGTATGGATCGACCTTTCCAATACTTTCCAAGTTACGCAAATCTTCGGCGTTGTCGATGGAAACTCTGACTACACCGATTGGCGGGGTATAGCCACCCGCACCGGAAGCTCCTTCCAACATGACAGGCTTCCAAATCGTACTGAGCTGAATCTCACCACCCTTAGATAGCTGAAACCAAGGATCGTCCACTTGGGAAGCATCAATCAAATTATTCAAAGAAGTCCTGATAACACTGTAGATCTTTTTATCCTTAGTTCTCACGATAACCTTCACTCTGGACTTCGCACGGTTGAATGCAATATACTCTTTGCCCTCGCTGTAAGTAGGATTATTGTTGTTCTTCGCGACAGGTGTCTTGATGAAAGATTCGTCATTGATAAACATCTCAACATATGTCGACACGGGCTTACCGTCGGCACCTTTCAAATTTCTTGCTGCAGTGACTTCCAATCTGGCAACACCTGTGTTTAAGTCTGGAGGCGGTATCACGGCACCGTCAGCTTGTCTCTGTTCCACCAAAGTAGGCATGTAGTGCAATCCAAACCGCATCTCGCCCACGTGCTTGTTGTTACGCACGACAGGAGCCGTGATGTCGGGCAACTTGTGCTCCTGGTTTAAAGCGTCCAAGTCGAACTGGACAGTACCAATGAGATTATCCTTCCTCAACTGATTGCCATTGTAGTCCATGACAGTGATGTTCAAAGGCTCACTGAATGACGAAATGGGGATGTGCAACCACTCGTTCCATACAGGTTTGCTGGTGGCCAGCTTGTGTTTTGTCTGTGCCAAAATCGACTTGAAGAAGCCAACCTTACAGTAAGGGTCGATTGTATTGTCCACACGGCCGTAGTTCTTTAAATCCTTTGCGGACTTCACCGTGATCACCAAAACACCAATTGCAGAGTTCAAAGGCGCACCTGCCATCAACTGTTGGACGTTCAATTGGAATGAAAGGGGCGCAAACACAATTGATCCCACGTACTTCTTCACCATTTCATTGATAAATGGATACAAGCCTGGGAACGCCAAGAGTTCCCAATTGAAGGGCGAATCCCCGAGGAAACGCGTGGTGAAATCAAACTGTGGCGGCTCCATCAAGGAGACGTTGATGGTTTCGACATGAGGAAAGGCCGCCATCATTCTCAATCTGACTCTGAGCAAGCACCGGAATGATACATCGCTGACTGTCACAGGCAACTCGAAACCAAACAACTCCACTTTCGCAGTGACTTTCTGGTTGACCTTACTCTTCGTTTGCTTGTGGTTTGTGTCGGCCATTTCGTTGGGCGTGAACGAGCATCCCCAGTCCATCACCACCACGTCATCTGCAGTGCCAGCTAAAGTTTTGACCATATCGATTCTAGGGGGTTTTGTTCCCGCTGTGAAGGAATCAAGCCACAAAGCCTTGATGAACGCAGGTGCAGGGCTCGAAGCGAGAATTGGATTTACTTGTTCCGTGACGATTTGTGCCACTGAGGGCTCTAAAAAATGCCAGAATTTGTCCAAGAAAACATTGAGCCAGTCCATTGTCTCATAGTCGTTTTCGATTGAGCGGATAGAAAACTCTCTCTGGGCCTGTTCACGGATCAGCTGACGGTACTTTCTCACCGAGCTTCGGTAAAGAATTGCAGTGGCGAGCATGATATAAAATACGGGTGCCATCGAGAACCGAAACCAGCCCACGATCCACGACAAAGTACCGGCGATGATCAAGTAGCCCACATTGTGATACCAGTCTCCAAAGGCCACTGCTGGAAGGTATAGATCGAAAAGCGAGCCTCGCGAGAGCAAGTCCACCGCCTCGTCATCGCCGGTCAAAGTGTCTGCTTTTTCGAAATGACCAACCTCTTTCCAACCACGGTACGTGGGTTCTACTGGCTGCCTTGGCAAAGGCTTTTTCTTCGCGTCTGACATGTCAAAGTCCTCACTAACGGTCCAATCGACTGTCGTCTCGCGCACATCGTCACCCTTTGAAGGATCTATTTGGTCTTCATCAATATCCTCGACCTTCTTTTGTTTAGGGGGCTCCAAGACCTCGGCGGGCTAGTAGACGTTAGTACAACTGGACGCATAGGGAGGCGAGGGTGTCTTCGCTCCAGAATAAATATCAAAACGGCGTAATTGGTGTACATAATGGCAAATAAAGAAATTTACGAATTTGTCGCCACATTGAAGAAATTACTGTCGTTGATCATAGCAATCATAGCTCGTGTATAACCCCATATATATGCCAGTGATCATGGTGATAATAGGTGAGGATATTTTGGGCGACGCAGGATGACATTTTTCGGAGACCTCAGTCCGCAAGAAATCAACATACAGTTGTTGCCACGTCTGCCAGATCCATTGTTATGTGAATTGGCTGTGGCAAGTGGTGATGTGTAGTCTGACTTGAGTTGTACTAGCAACCCTAGCGATCAGGTCCCTGCTACTGCCTTGCGGGTCGTGCGCAGCACACGTGACCTGAGCCCTGCGCGGCGCGAGTTGTTCCTGTCTTTTTCCAATTGTTCCTGTCTACTTCATCCAGCTGCCTTGCACATAAGCGTTTAGCACTGTATGTTGATACCGGGTTCTGCATTGACAGGAGAAACGGGTTCTCGATTGGAGAACGTATAACTAAAAAAAAAACCTGTCGCGAAATAAACAGCGCAAGTGGGGGTCCTCATGAGACTGAAAATGCCGCGGTCCATAAACTTGCAGGTTCATACATTTTTGCAAAATACCAGAAAGAGCCCTGGCTCGAAGAAAGTAAGTCTTTAAGAGATTTCCAAAAAGATTTACAAAAAGATCTTCAAGATGCACGGACCAGGAAAACTCCCCATTTATAACTTGTTCCTGAAACTGTACAAAAGCCTGTTTCGCTAGAGAACCCCCTCTTATCAAGTCTGCTCTTCACTATTTCGGACTTTGAGTGGTATAGTATTTTATGGTCACTTCAGTGGCTTCAAGAGTATCATTTGCCAAGCTGAGAATATCACCAAACAAACAACTGTTCGCACGTTGTTGGCCTGTGACGATTATTGCCAACAAATATTAAAGCTAGAATTCATTTGTGAAGTTATTCATAAACTCAGCAATCGATGGCCCTCTTTTTTTTTGCTCGAGAATATGTCCTAATCTGTATCAAGTTTGATAAGATTGGGTCACTCGAATTCTATCCAGATGTGTGATTGTTGAAGCATGAAGATGTTACACCATTGTGTTCAGTGTAGCTATAGATCATAACATTATGTCTTCACGAGGTTTTCCAGGAAATTCAAAAAATATCTAGAAGGCAGTTATATAATGTAGAAGGCTGGGAACATTGGGTCTCTGACCCAAAGCAGGATAGTTCTCCGCCGACCACTTCTCCCTATAGCGCCTTACTTCGCTTACTTTATTCAAACATAAAGCTTTCAATAGGATACATGGGCATGTTCAGAAAGTAATGTTTGCTCTACGAAAGACGAAAGCATTTTATCATATGACGCCGCGTATTGGTCATTATAAATTTTTTTTATAAGAATTATCATATTAAAAGACGCCGCGGACAGATGTACAGGGAGTACGTCCACCCGGGGCTCAAAAACTATTAGTGGAGTGCGAGCATTGAGTATCAACATTGCGACCGAGCGCATACAGTCATTACTTGTCACTGGCTGCAAACAATACCACCATTTTAATTCTCATTCGCATGTTGTTAAATTTTTTCGGCTCAAACCGATTTTTCGTATCCATTAAACTAAAATTTTTTGAACCAGCTGGGCTTCAAACTCACTTCGAGGTGCCATTCTCGGAATCCGAGGAGTCCGTCTCGATAACGATATACATGCAAAATTGACCCAACTCTTAAGACACAACGACTTTCGGATCACCCAAAAAAAAAAAAAAAACACAATCAACTACAATTCTGCCAACTAGTGAGATGATTCAAAAATTTATCCGAATCAAACACTAATTATTACCGGTCGCCGGTTCTCTTCTTGATCTCATCCGCCTTTTCATCTTCAAAAGTGATATCTCATTCCTGCCCCCACACCTCTCGCATGTCTCACTTGGCACCTCTTAACACACGAAAAGACTGGAAAACGCGAGTCTCACCTCTCGCGTCTAAATCAATATAACATAGAGAAACTCCGCCCTGAAAGTGCCATCATCATTGTTTTGGAGCTATAGATTTTTTTGCTAACAACAGAATCAAAATATTTCAATTAACAATCCGGTATTCAATTGAATCATGCAGAGTCTGCAAAGACGCTGGCATGGGCTCGGCACCTTACTGATTATTCTCATCACAATCTACTATTTCACATCGCATAGCTCGGTCGACCGTACAATATTTCGAGCAAAACTAGGAGTTCGGCCTCCGAAGGAATCAAATGATTTGAGGGGCTCACTGAGATCAAATGGATTATCTGGATCAAATGGTTCAGATGGCTCAACTGAACACATTGGCTCGAATAGCTCAAATAGCTCAGGTAGCTCAAATAGCTCAGGTGGCTCGAATGGCCCAAATTCGGGTATACTTGATATCGATCGGGATCAATACATGAACCTAACACCACAACGTGCAATTTTGTCTCCGCCACGGACTTTCTGGGGCCGGGAAGTCGATCCGTCGTTTTCAAGCGTAATCAACTCGATGTTTCCCATCGATCTGATTGTTTCATACAACACAAGCGACAGCCTGACTACACGTGAGGCAGTGGCCCGGTATGCGTCCTTCAGCCCCGTGCTTGACTCGGCTATCCATGGAGAATATGTGTTTGTAGCCGGTAGTGGATGTTCAGAGATCGATGCTTCTGCACATCCAGAATATAACGACAAGATCTTGATTGTGCGCCGTGGCAGGTGCTTATTTGTGAAAAAATTGACCAACATTCAAGCGGCAGATCTCCGCCCACGGGCGGTCATCGTCGCCAATAACGTGCCACACAGTGGACTCATCACAATGTACTCACGGACGTTTAATCGAGACGAACAGCTCCGATTCCCTGTGCTATTCATGTCTCACGAGGATGCCGAGGACTTGCGTGTGTTGGACGGACAAAACGTGGAGCTCGCCATCCGCACGGCGTCTCTCGATGGGTTCTTGGGATTGGTGCTTCTGATTACGGTCCTGCCACCCCTTGTAATTCTCATGTGCTACCTTATCATCAGAGGTATGCAGCTTTGGCGTCGCCGGCACCGGAGCAAAATCAACCAGCAGTTTGTGCGACTGCTTCCTGTGCACATATACAACCGGAGCCATCTTGTGCCCGCCCCAAAATTCTACGACTATGTGGTAAGCACAAGACAAACGAACGACATTCCGCTGGTGCTGTCTTCAGTCGACGACATTTCCACGAGCCAGGAACACGATCTGCGTGTTCTGCACGACCCACATGATCTACATGGCCTGCGTGGCCTGCGTGGCCTGCGTGGTCCGCATGATCTGCCAGCGTTGATGAACTCTTTAGGCAGCAGTGATTCTCCGGAGCTACGGGGCTTGGACGTTTTGCATGCGGGCAAAGACTTTTATCTGACCCAGAAATGCTCGATTTGCCTTGGGCGGTATGTGCTGCTCAAGTCCCGCGTTTTGGTGCTTGGATGTAAACACGTTTTCCACGAGAAGTGCCTTTCGAACTGGCTCATCAACTTCCGCAAGACGTGTCCGCTTTGTAACGAGGTCTTACGCATGCCTGAGGACCATTCCGAGAGCCGGCCGGAGGCACATTCCGAGACCCAGCCCCTAGTCGGTCATGAATCTACTGGCTATGGCTCGTTGGACGTCGATCTAGAAGAAAATCTAGAGGGCCATCTAGAGGGCAATCTTCAGATAAATCAAGAAGACAGACTTAGAGGAAATTTGCCTGGAAGCAGCTGTTCCGATGCAAGGGAGGAGAACCGGGCCGATTCTGATTTAATGCCAGCCACAGAGGCGTCGATCTACGGTTCGGTTGCGTCTCATCATTCCTCTACCCTCACGACTCAATATCAACTGCCAGTTTCTTTTGATCCCGAGCGAGAATATCGAAATCGGGACCAGGATTTAGATCAGACTCAGGATTCAAGCCACCAACACCAAAACCAGCACCTTGACCCTGACCTTCGCCTTGAACCGGACCTTCCCCTTGAACCGGACCTTCGCCTTGACCTTGACCTTGACTCTGACCTTGACCCAGACCTCGATAATATGCTCAACTTCCAGGGCCAGCAGCTTCACCACTCATTAAGCATACGTGTCGCAGACTCAAACACCTCTTTTGTCACCACAAAGTCGCACCAGTCTACTGCGGGGTCACAATTATCCCTGGATACTTCTTATCACACACTAGCATCTTCGTACCATACTCTGGCTAGTGTCAACAATGCGGAAGTGAACTCAGATGCTCAACTGCACGAGTCCAGCAGATCTACACTACGATTCCAATAACTTCAGACTGATTTTTTTTGCAGATCTGAATTTTGAACGACCGAAATGTAAGCTGCAATCACAGCGGTTCTAGGTCCCGTCGATACTGCGGTTGAGTCTTGGCTCAAGGGATTCTAGAGTTTATTATGTGTGGCTGCGAAACCTTAACAATTCAGTCTCGGCCCTTCTACAATTGCTTCGAGTCCCGCATTCCGGAAAGATCATCGATATTGTCAACCCTCATACATTGAACAAATATCATGACAGCCTCAGCTTATAGCCTAGCTGGCTGTTCAGAGTCCGCTGATATTCCTCAGATGAACCGTTTGCTTTTTGACAATCTTTCATTTCCATGATCTCACGTGCTGTATTTTATTCCGCGCTTCGAAATTGCTGCACTCACTCACGGCGCACGGCGCAAGCGACCCGACCCCACAAATCGGCACACGGAGTCCTGCACGTGACCTGGGACTGTTTTCGAAGATGTGTTTTTCCTCGCGTTCTCGCTGATGAGAAAAAACGCCTCCTCTTATATCACTGAGCGCTCAACTAGCGGCTCCATATATGGACTACCCAACCTGAAGCACAGCTCATCCGACCCGTAACAGCTTTTCGCGGCACTTGATACCAGTCTATCGTTCTCAAAATTGCATATTTGTGCCATGAAACAAGAATCCGTTGAGCCTCAATATGGTGAAGGGAGACCCGGCAACGAAACCTTACCGACCGAGTCTATGGCCAGCAATACTGCCACGCTGTCCGGCGGACCCTCGAAGCCTTTAGGGAATGCCACACAAACAACCCAAAAGCCGCAAGGGACGCAAGAGATGCCGAAAAAGCGCAAGAAAAAGGTCGAGAAGGCGTGCGTTTATTGCCGCCGCTCACATATGATCTGTGACTCAGCACGGCCGTGTCTGCGATGCATCAAAAGAGGTATTGGGCACCTTTGTCACGACGAGCCGGCCTCGAAGCTGAAAAAGAAAAGCGGTGCTGATTTCTCGCGCTCTTCCACACCGCTGCAAATGCAGACATTAGCTCCTCATGGCGAGCCTCCACAACCATCGAATATCCTCCCAAACCCTGTGATTGGCGCATTCCGCTCTGATATGGGTGCCTCGCCAGAGATCGCCGATGTGGCCAATCAGGCCGGAAGAGGCGGTCCGAGCTCACAAGCAAAGTTTCAGGGTCTCAATAAGGCTCTCCCGTTTAACCAAGAGCCGTTTTTCTACTCTGAACATGCGGGGAGCGAATTTAGCTCGCTTAACGACTTTCTCTCAATCATAGATGACCCAGAGCTAGTCAATGGGGCACTCAACGACGACGCAATGAATGGGGACTCGTTGCTTCCATTTCAGATCAACCCTGACGGCGGAGCATCCACCACAAATTTCAACAGCTTACTCCAGTTTTCCCCCACTCAAAACACTATAAGCGCTTTTCCAGATCCAACCGTCAATGGCGGGCAAATGCGACAGGAGCCACAGATTCTACCGCTCAACAATACTCATCTTCATGCTGCTGAATCTACCGTGGCTCAAAAAGTGCCGGCAGCCCCAGCAGACGGGGTGAGTAACCCACCGGTAATCTCAGACTCGGCGCGAGATAAATTTTTCTTGACAGCGGCTGACCCGACGACAGAGATCTCGCCCGAAGAGCGGCTCAAGCAAGTGATCAAAGCGAAACTCGAGGCTGGTTTGCTACAACCTTATAACTATGCCAAGGGATATGCACGTCTCCAGAGCTACATGGATAACTTCATGAATCAATCATCGCGACAACGGATTTTGAAGCCTCTTTCGATCTTCCGGCCCGCGTTTCGTGCGATTGCAAAGACTTTAAAAGATGTGGACTTGGTGCTAGTGGAGGAAAGTTTTGAGCGGATGCTTTTAGATTATGATCGTGTGTTCACATCTATGGCAATACCCGCATGTTTATGGAGACGTACCGGTGAGATTTACAGGGGAAATAAGGAGTTCGCGTCTCTAGTGGGCGTCACGACAGACGACCTTAAGGATGGGAAACTTGCAATCTACGAGTTGATGAGCGAAGAGAGCGCAGTGAATTTTTGGGAAAAGTACGGGGCAATTGCGTTTGATAAGGGCCAGAAGGCTGTGCTCACTAGTTGCAATCTTCGCACAAAAGATGGGCGCAAGCGGAAGAGCTGTTGTTTCAGCTTCACAATCAGGAGAGATCGGTATAATATCCCAAGTTGTATCGTGGGCAACTTCATCCCGATCGATCCTTGAAATAAGTTTTCGCTGAATCTTTATATTTATTGGTGCCGCTATGGCGCATCTATTTAAACACCGTAATTACGTTTGGGTCTAGTTCATGAATTTGGCACTTGCTTCTCTTAAAATCACTCTCCGACTATCACCGTCTTTTTACTGAATGTCCTACCACTCCTCCTACTCCTCGTCATCACTGAGAGACGCGCCTTCATCTGCTTCATCTTCGTCCTCGCTGTCTCCGCCGGGAATGGCGTCTTCCATCTCGACATCCTCATTCTTCTTCATTTGCTTGGCCTTCTGTTCATCCGCTACGGCATCTTTCAAGATCTTAACTCTCTCTTCCCTCGCATTTCTGTGAACAACCACATACTGGCCCAAAGGTGTTTGCTCCCATTTCTCGTCTTTGAGGAAAGCCTGGACCTCAGCTTTGTTCAGAGGCCCATATTCGACACCGCTTCTCTTTGCTGTTATATAATTTGCGTTTGTGTTGAGCTTCTCAACAAGTTGCTGCAACTGCTTGTTAAACTTGATGTTTTTGGATTTTTTCATGAACCGCCTGAGCGACAAGATCACGGGCGTGACAAGCTCCGGGAAAGCAATGGACTTGCAGTACAAGACCAAGAACTCGCTTGTCAACTCGAGGAACTGCTCACACAAGCCGTCTTGGTACGCCCGGGTTCCCAAGTATTGCTGGTTCACCTTGATGAGGTAGTCGAAGTCAAGGGCAGGCAAAGTCACGTTCTTAGGCGGCTTCGAGAATGCGGTCGAGGTCAAGATCTCGAAAATCAACGGGAATATAGGAATGTACACACCCGTGCCTTGCGACAATCTGATCAAGGAGCGGATGAGGTAGAAACGCAAGGGGAAGAACTGCGCGGTTGGAATCAACCGGATGGCACCCAACGTGACCTGGACCAATGGGTATATCAAGGGCCTCAAAGGCGACTCGTGGGATTTGTGCGTCACCAACTCTTTTTCTGGGTTGCACTGCTTGGCCAAGACTCTCGACCAGAAATCCAACGAGTGGCAGAACTGCCAGTTGTAGATCGACTTATATGCGTCTTTGCCCGAGGACTCGGAAACATTGCTTGTGGACGAGATGGTGTTTCTCAAGTGCACGGCCAACTGGCGCACAAACTCGAATCCGATGGTGTACGACAAGTTCTCGTCGATGCCAAAGAGCTCGGCCCCGGAGTTTTTGGCAAAATTGATCGAGTCCATGGTGTGAATATTCGTCTTCTTGCAGTTCTTGAGGAACGAGGAATAGGCAGCTCTCAAGATGATGTCTAAAGTAGACTTGGGGAATTCTCTCGCTGCGTTGTTCATAAACGCGTATGTCGAGACCTGCGTCTCCACCTCGGTCGTCGACGCCCACACGTCCACCACAGCACCCATGATCTGTTTAAGGATCTTTCTTTGCGAGATGTAATAAGGCAAGACCTCTTGGACAGAGACCAATACCAATGCTGCGGTTTCCGTGTTGTTGATATCTTGCAAAAGCGTGATGTAGGCGCCGGCCTGACTCTTCAACAAGCGGCCAACGACACGCGTTTGCAGGTTTTTCGGGTCGATCGACCGCACCTCTCGCAGATTGACCTTGTAAGGCACCAACTTCTGCACTGCCTCGGGCACACGCTTCAACCCCACATACATCAAGTCCGAGAAGACGTCTGGGTCGTTGAAAGTGTATCGAGACTCATTGGTCTCGCTTGCGTTGATGTACACTACAGACTTGAACGCGGAAATCACATTTTGGATTGTCTTGGCCTTAGGCTCACTCTTCAACTGCTTGTCCCACTTAGCCACAAGACTTTTTGAGATATCTGTCTTCTTTTTCAATGGCGCAGCAGCGACAGCTTTCTCAGGAGCCTCTTCATTGTCTGATCCTTCTTCGGAGTCCTCGTCTTCGTCGTCGTCAGAGATGGCATCCATTGGATTCACGCCTTGGAAATCAAGCAACTCCTTCTCGTTGTTTTTCAAGTAATTGTAGAACTCCGGGTCTTTGGCCTCCAACGCCGCCATATCTTGCTTCATCATCTCCTCGTCTTCCTCTTCGGAGGAATCCTCGTCGCTATCATCTTTTGCACCTTTTTGAGCGCCAGAGTCGGATTCGGAATCATCGTCAAGATCTCCGTTTTCCATATCAGAGTCTTCATCTTTACTGGCACTAGAATGTGCGTCTGAGTCGTCTGCAGATGCCTGGTTATCGCCAGCCTCAGCAGCAGCCGAGCCTTTCTTCGCCTTTGGAACTTCTAGTCCGCTCTCGAAAAACTGGTCGACAGGCATATCATTGAAAATAGGTCTTGTGGACTTCTTCTCCTTAGGCTCTGCGGGACCATTTCCTTTTCCCTTTCTCTGGGCGATTTTTTTGTTTTGCTTCTGCACTTCACGACGATGCTCGATCGTGTGTTTCAAGTGCTTGTTTTGAAACTTTTTTGTGGCTTTCGACGCTTTCCCCATCGTGAAGTTGTCTATATGAAACACAATATATATGAAAAATAACCGGCTCGAGATGAGATGGAGGTCTTCGCTAGCGAGTGTGATTGTGTGCAGGCCGCACCGCGTGAAGTGCGGGCTCAATTATGGAAAGATGGGATAGCTTCGAAGACTAGGCTGCGAAGAGTTTTGCAATACGAGTACTTATTACTTTATGTCATTTGCTTGCAAAATGATTGCTTTTGGATCCCTTGAATCATAGAGCTATACAGGGCTTATACGCGAAGCCGGGGATCTACGCGAATACACCTCCAAATGCCTTTTCGAGCCACCACATTAGCTTGTCATAGACAATGGTGTTCGCATTGTGGTAGTAAATGGAATGGTCGCTATCCGGAAAAAAGTGTACGTCGTAGTTTTCGACCCCAAGCTGATCAAAGTTGTCCATGAGCCATAGGGAGTTTTGCATGTGCACGTTGTCGTCAGCAGTTCCTTGCATGATCAAGAATCGGGTCACGTCTTTGAATGCCGCAAAATCAGTAATCCGTGACACTTTCTCGTAATTAGCATTTGCATGGGGGCTGCCCATGATTCTTTCCGTGAACACAGAATCGTAAAATAGCCAGTTAGTCACTGGTGCCACTGCCATTCCGTATTTGAAAACGGCGCCTTTATCAAGCTCGAGCGTTTTCAATGTAGTGAAACCCCCAAATGACCAGCCCCAAATCGCTGTCTTTTGGTCATCGATATAAGTGTTTGCCTCGATGTAATCTTTTGTGACCGCCAAAATATCCCGTGGTTCCCAAAGCCCCATATTGCCTTTCAGCAGTGACTTCGACTTCCAGTCGTCGCGTCCAGTACCCCTCGGATCGATTATTAGCACCACTGCGTTCAATTGGCTGCTGACAATATCCTGAAAATCAACACCAAAAGCCTTATTGACTGTCACAGACCCGGGACCTCCATATGCGTGCACGAGGAGCGGATGCTTTTCCTCGCGCTTGAAGTTGGGAGGAAAAATCTCTATCATGTTTATGTGATCCGAGCCATGCCCCACCCTCACCGAGCTTAGAACGCGTGTGGGTATGTTGGTATTTGACAAAACAGCAGAGAGGCGAGTAGAATCATCAAAAGTACCAATGTCATGTATGTAATCGTCATCGACGGCTACTAATGCCAAATTGAGGACCTTTCGCCAAGGCTGTGTGGGCCCATTGAACCTGAGCTCGAGGAACTGGCCATTAGGGCTGAAATTAAGCCCGTAATCGCCGTCCGTGGCCAAAATCGTCATGTTTCCGTCATTCAACGATACCAGCGCAAACGACGAGTTCAAGTTTGTGCCGAAAACGCCATATACGCAATTTTCGAGCGCGTCATAAGAAAGCAAAGAGTCAGAATTCACCGGACCAAGAAGTGTCGTGTATTCTGCAGAAGATGCCAGATCGAATAGCGCTAAATGTACAATATTGTTCTCGACAACTCTATCGAGATAATGCACCCGACCGTTTTTCTTGACCAAAGTAATCGATGATGCTTTTTCGATCCACCCGTTATAGTCTGACGCGTTTTGAAGAGAAATGAATTGTGCAGTGTTTGACACTTTCGGCTGGTACAACTTCTTGGTCAACACAGAACTATACCTGTCAGAGACTTTCAAGAGGAAATTTTCAGGATCGATCCATGTGGCATCGTAGAGCAAAAAGTCATCTTTCACTATATCGTCGCTCAAGCCTGAAATCTCTAATGTCTGATTCAGCTCAGGCGTATATGAAAAGAGCCGCACTTTGGGGTTGGGTGTACCTGGTTTAGGGTATTTCACAGATGAGTGGTGTGGATATTGGTTAAAGTCCGGCTTTTTATTCTCAGTCTGTGTATCTTCGTACGACATTGCAGCCTCGCCGGGACCCTTCACATAGTAATCGATGTCGTAAGACTCAACATCAGTGTCGTTTATTTGCGCATAGACCATGTGTTTCAGGCCAGGACTCCACCAAATCATGTGATCTTGGGGCAAGACTTCCTCCTCATAGACCCAGTCGGGTTTCCCATTGAAGATAGTTTTATTGCCGGAATCAGTGAGCGTACTTACTTCTCGCGTGCTCACATTTAAGAGATACAAGTTGCGCTCATATCCGAACACTAGCATATTGCCGGAGGGGTCGAACTGCGCAAAACTGAGCTTTTTGAGTTGTGTTCCAGGAGCCCGAGAGGGAGGCTGTATTGGAAATACCTCACCTGAAACAGGCTTCCAAAGCCAGAAAAGCGAAAAGGAAGAATGGCGCCATTGTTGCACCAGGTTAGACCTGAGCAAGTGAATGGCTGAGGGATTGTCCACCGGTTCGCCAGGGTTGAGAATCACGTCTTGTGCATGAAAAAACATATTTTGGTAAGAGAATTGGTTCGAGTCCAAAACCGTTTTTTCGTAGTTTGAATCTGCCAGTCGCACCACCAACTTATCCTGGTGCCGGGTGACGTAATAGCCTTTAGATGAGCTGTCGCGTGACGCAGGGAATTGTGCATTCTGAAGCCACCTAATGGGGCCAAAAGACGGTGCGTAGAGGCCCTTTCTCAGATCTGTGAACGATGCATTCTTGTTGTTTGAATCAAAGCTATTGAGGGAGATGTTTCTGTGGCTCAATTCCACTATGTTTGTTGCTGAACCATGCCATATTAAGGAAGCCCTCTGTTTGGCATTGCCATTAGAGTATACAATCAAAAACGCTGTCCATAGTAGCAAGCAAAACAACGCAGACAGCGATAAGAGAAGCTTTGAGGACACTGCATTAAACTTGAAGCTGTTCCACAGCCTTTGAAACCCGACGTCGTCCTCAAAGGTTTCCTCAGTGTGTGCGTTTTTCAGGAAAACGTCTATATCTGCAAAGATTTGGGATGTGACAGAAGAGTCGGAGTCATCTGCATCGTTTTCAATATCCGCTTCATTGGAATATGGCCGAGTTTCTTGACTGTGGCGGGGCCGTAGCGTCTCCAATTGGATCGCCTCTTTGGGCTCTGTGAGCAGCTGCTTGTGATATTTATTGCCTTTCATATTGTACGACGAAATTATATGTGGGCTGAAAGTGTGGGACTGAAAGTGTGAGACTGGAATAGACTTGGAGAGTACTATATTGCAAATTGTCCTATAGAGTGAAATTTTTTGGGGCCCTTCTTATTGTGTTTTCCTCCCTGTCCTCTGAAACACAAGTGAAAGGTGAATGGTCAGATATTCCTTTTGTTATAGTCTCCGATATTTTACTAAAATCCAGCTTCAAAAAGGGAAGTGCGTAAGGCTGTAGTTGGTGAGGCAGGCCGCTCTAATGAACTCGCAAGTAATGGCTTGGGGCAACTCGGGGTCTTTTTCAGATTGAATTAGAAAGGATGAGTATTTGGTAAAATGTCGATACTTGTGAGAATGGTGAGACAGTTCAAAATCCAAGATAAGTAAGATAAGAAAAAAAAAATAGAACACCCGGGACATTTGGCTTTTTTCTCTGATTATGTATCTGTCTATCGCTGGATGAAGCTTGTTTTAACAGGCCCGATCCGGCCTTAAAAGGGCATGATCCGACGCGCCTACAGTCTGAGTGCACTGAGTATTTTTTTGCTTCGAGATGATCGAGACAGAACGAATCATATGAAAAAAGCTTGGGAGGCCATAATAAACAGAATTTGATAATGACGCGAAAAAAATAAATGTGTTCAAAAATTGTCTTTCTCTCTTTTGGAGAGATGTGAAATATTCACCTTTCGGCTCCACCCCGCTTCCTTCCAGCCCAGCTCTCCTCTCTTAAATTTGCACCCACACGTCTATCACCAGCAGCTGAGTTGCGAAGCTGACATTTCTACACAGAATCCAATAATTGAAAATCCCGAAGAAAGTTCATCAACTGAGCAGAGTTAAGCAAAGCAGTCCAGGAATTTCGGGTCGGATTTGGAGGCGCTTCCTGAATCCGCTAATTTGCTGATTTGATCTACATATAAAAGTCTCGGGTCGGAAATGTTTCATTCAGACAATTTAGTGGCATCCAATTGAGAGCACGGTCTGAATTCTACTTTCCTCACCGGAAGCCAACGTCGCAGAGTAGCCAGAAAGAAGTTTAGCTTTGGATATCTTCGTAATTCCGCAACGTTGAAGCTTGCGGATTCTTGGTCTTCGTCCAAAACCAGTGCAATATTTCCTCGCTAGACTTATTTTGGTGACGGAAAATGAGAAAAAAAAATAATGCAGTTTAGAAGAGCAACACTGAACGCGCACCATTTCCAGATATGAGAAAACTAGGTGCTCTCGAGAGTCAATTTAACTCACATGTGGGATCCACATTACACTCAAGACTCGCATTAGGCGTCTTGCCTTCGCGGGGCTGTACACATCCGTCTGATCACAATCTGTTCCGTGACTTTCACAGCAAACGATGAAGTCAAGCACTTTCATGAATTTTCTGTGATGTTAGAACGAACACTGACTCTGAACTTATTTTTATCTGCTCTTCAAGCAGGGCCGCAAGAGTCATGGCACTTAAACATCTCACTCTTTCTGGCTGATTCAGCCTATTGTGGCCAATTGTGCATCCTCGGACACTGCCACATTTGATGTCTAGGGCCAGGCACCGGATGTAGCACTGCCGAGTCTGAACCTAGGGTGGGGCCAGGCTTAGCCCGCTCCAGTGTGCTCCATTTTCTCCCCACAAAAAGCTGGAATTTCAGTGCCGCGAAAAACACACGAAAAACATAAATAAAGTAGATCACGAAGCCGAAAATAAACTGATTTATTGTCACTTTTACATACCATACAGCCTCACAGTCACACCCAAAGTTACATTAACTCCACGCTCACATTCGCACCCACGCTCACATTCGCATCCACATTCGTATTCATAGCCGCAATTGAGTTACATCTTTCGCCCAAAACTAAAACTAGAGGAATTGATTGAAAGCTTCGTACTAGAAATCAGCTCAGATCCAATTGCATATACTTCTGCTATCCAATTGCAACAAATCCTTGCGCATAATCGAGCGACACATCTTCCATTGTTCAGCACACTTCTCGCGTGAGGCCAGAGCTACTAATCGATAGCTTGAGATCACCGCTGTCCAAGTTCACATTTTCGTTCTTTCAAGTTCAAAATGAACTTTCCTCGGGCGTTTGCAAGTGACGCCAAGGAAGACGAAGTTCTAGCTGCTTTTGACGTTGGCGGCGATACGCAAGAATTCGACAAGGCTCTAGAAATTGCTACTGGCCATCTATGGACAGGGCCGACCCGATCGACTGGCCCAATTGGCCGGGTGTTTTGTGTCGGTGTCTCGAGATTTGTAAGTGTTATAGAGTCAATGGGTTGTCAAGTCCACTCTAAGCTGCTGACTCCTCTGGAATCCGTGGAAGTCGAAAACCTGAGAGGCCTTGGCAGTTCCCCAGAGACCCCTCCTACAGGCGAATTTTCACCTCCCGAGAAATCTGGATTTGCAACTGGCGAAGTTGAGCCCGAAGATGGCGAGGACATCACAAATTTGTCGAATTTTCAGCGCAAACCGGTTTTTGTGGCAGAAAAAATACCAATCGAAGAAATCCCCGCTGACTCCGTAGATGTGACAGAGTCCGCGGAAGCTAGGCCTTTTGTCTCAGCTAAGCTTGGGATAGAGTCAAATGAAAATCATGCTTTCTATTGCTCGCCTGATACATTCGGCGATTTGGAACTCACACTCGAGCAAAAAGTTGCAAGAGTCGACCACATTGCAGACCTACTCACCGTGTGGTTTGCGGTCATTGCGAAAAACGCCAAGAAACAGAAAAAGAATGCTTTTGCAGAGATCTTTGGACCCCCGGGCTCAGAGAAATTTCCCAACGATGGCACCCTCCACTCGCTCTTGTCAAGAACAAAGACGTTCATTGAAAACGTAATAGAAACTAACGATGTGGATAGGGCAAGCACGCTCCGCAAACTCATCATCATGATGTATGAGATTTTGCATGCACTTTTCGTGGACTTATCGCTCGAGACTGGGGCCGTCAATTTGAACAGTGCCATTGTGGTCAAGAGTCTACTCTACTGTTTCTTCCAGGTGAATTTTGCGGAGATTTTCCAATCTCTCTTGGACAGAGCAACAGGACACGAGTTCCTCGAACTCACACCTAGAAGCCGGTCATTGAAGGAAGTGGGGACTAGTAGTGAGGCTCAGAGGCCAGAACTCAGGCTCTCCTATGAAGCCGTGATGAAAATTTACACTGTTTATCTTTCGCTTGCAAACTGCCCTATCGAACTCGTTCTCATCGACAAGGTAACTTTGTCTTTGGATTTAACAACGCCCGAGGATACATCTCCAAATGTGTACACCCGGCATATTGAATCACTCGATTTTCTCGGAAGTGGTCTCGTTGATAAGGTCAATAATAGACTCATTGCACAATTGGCAGCAATTTTCAACTACTTCTACGATTTGTCGCCAGATATTCTCAGACATTCACTAAGGCACTCGTCCTTTTTTGGCTGGATCACAGGTAACACACTCTCCTCCGGGCTGTATCTCTCTACCGATACCGTGAGTAATGTCACGTCGTTTGCCGATATCACTTTGGATCCGGTGGATCCATTCCTATATGAAGTTGAGCTCTTCGAGCACAGAAAGCGCCTCACGCGTGCCAAGAATAAGCCGGACTCGACTTTAAGCGTGCAGTGCCCCTCTTATATTGTGCTCACCTTCCAGCTTTTACAACTTCTTCGCAACAGAGAATTCACGCTTCAACTTGTCTCGCACACGGATCGTAGCGTGGCATTGCTTGACATATGGCTCTGTGTGTCATCCTATGTGCACCATTACCAATATAAGTCGACCATCAACACCTTTGGAGCAAGGGTGTCACTTATTTTATTGCTCAAGATGACCTTGCCGAAAGGGTCCATAATAGGTGTACTTCGGGAGCGAAAAATTGATGAAAACAAATGGAAGTTGTGTCATCACAAGCAACCCGTGATTCCTTTGGACGAGAACAGTCCACAAAAAGACGCCTTGCTCTACATCGTCGATGTTCTCCAGGTCACTTTTAGATACAATCTCTCGCGGAAATTGGATCTCGAGAACACCAAAATGGCCCTCACAGTCCTATATCAGATCCTCCTTGATTTCGAAGCTCACCCAACAGACGGCCTCAGAACTTATGCGTGGAGCGAGTTTTACGCAGCGCTCGTAAACTTCATCAAATTTGTCGATCGGAGCCAAAATGAAGAAGGCGTGAAGTATGTGATTGAGGAATTCTTTTCGCTAATGCAGCTTCTCCTCAGCCCAGCTTTCGACAAAATTATTGAAAAGAGCTCTGACTTTTTTTCGCTAGGCTACCATCCCGCAAAGTCCATGAAACACGATTTACTATACGTAATGCTTCAGCAGCGAGAGACTTTGGAAGCGCTTTTCAGCAAATATATTCAGAAGCGGCGCAATTTTTACCGAGTCGAAAAGGCGTTTCTCAACCTCAAGGAGATTTTGTCGAAGTACTCGAATAGTGAGATCCACCATGACGACGTCACGCGTATCTTGAATCAATTAACGCTTCTGGGTGAGGAGGATTCACAAGCTGCGCCAGTCAAGCAGGACGGCTTCGGATATGCAGCAACCTTCAAGTATTTAGACAAGGAGAAGGACTACGAGCATTTCGACAAGCAGCTGGAGCTTCTACGCACGTTTGTTTCCATTTACGAAACGGACTGGGTCGGTGACGGAAACAGAAATAAATAAAGCGCTGAGCACAAATCTCAGTCACGGCATAAAAATCACAATATTGTGAAGTTGCGATACTCTCAAATACAGCGGAATTTACTTTTTTACATATATGACCTAATCTTTTTGGAGCGTTCTGAAAAAGTCCATACACGTGGTGAACACCACCAAGAGAATTCCTCCACCTGGGCCCAATCTCAAAACCTTGGGAATGAAACCTTTGTACAAGGCACCAATACCTTCTTCCTTGGCAACAGTGAGCACAGAGGGTATAGTCCAAACATACTTGGAGGAGCCGGCCTGGATTCTGGACTTGACCACATCGAACGGCGTGTTCAACATGGTTCCAAAAGTACCACCGATGGATCCACAGGTCAAATCTATGAGGGTTTTCTCGGACGAGCTCTTGGGCTGCGGCATCAAGGTTCTCACCTGGTGGATCAAGCCAAAGTATCCAGCGTTCCAAGCCACATGTCTCCACATAGTAGACTCCAATCCTTTATACAAGCCAAGGAGTCCGTCGGACTTGATGATGTGCTTGACGACTTCTCCCGCACTGTTGAAGCGCGACGTTCTGTCTTGCAACTGGATCTTGACCAACTCAAAAGGCACAACCACAAAAGATTCCGTGGCACCTGCAGTGGCACCAGTCAACACGGCCAAGGACTGAGTCATCTTTGGCACGTCAAATGCGTTCCTGTAGAACTTTCCCCACTCGTCATTGGCAGCAAACTTGATGGCCCTCTTTGGGGCCTCCATTAAAATAGGCGCCGAGATACCCTTGTATAATCTGGAAAAACCTTCTTCAGCGACGATTTTCTTTAAGCATCTGATGGTCCCGTTGTAGTCAGTGGTAGTGGCCAATTGTTGCCTGGTTTTCACCACGTCCAATGGATACATGACCATGATTTCGGACACGCCGGCGATGGCGCCAGAGAGAAACTGGTAGACAAAGGGTAAAGGCTTGGGTTCAGACATGGTGTGTGGGGATCTACGAGCAATCAAACTTATGGGGTTGAACGTGAGTCAAAGAAATACAGATTTCTGATATTTGTGAGCCGGCCGAGAGAGAACTTCAAGTTCAGGATAAAAACCAGGTTGCTTGCTGAAAAAAGTGTGGTCAGCTTCGTATCACCGTATGAAGATTTTGGAAAAGGTGGTTGAAAAAAAAATGGCCTTCGCTTCACAGGCCTGGGGGTTTCCGGGCTCCTGTGTAATCGTTTCTCCACTGTTCGCAGGCTTTGATTAGCGGCACCCACCGCGCGTGAGTAATCTCGAAATGCGGAAGAGTGATTGCACAGAGATGCGACCGAGCAGTGGGTAAGAAGTTGGTGGTCACTATTTTTTTTTTTTTTGCATATAGGTATGACTTCAAGGGGTATTTGAGGCTGGATTTGAGCTGGGGGGTGGTTTAAAGTTGATCCCGAGCTTTTAGGGCCTATTTTTCTCCGTTCCTTGATTGTTTACGTGGCCCATGTGTTTGCTGATAGCTTGGTTCAATGGGGGCCAAATTAGCTGAGTGCGCTTCGTAAGCAGTCTCTTCATAGGACCGCATTTTCTGACTTCCTCCTGCTAGTTATAATTTGTCCCATTGCGTTACCTATTGCAATGTGGGTATTAATTGCTTCCGAAAATGAGCATAGGAAAATTATTCTGCCGCATCAATAGAACTAAATCATCTTCCTCTCTTCTCATTGTTTATTGTATATTCAATTCGGCAATTCTGGATCATTCGTTGCCGAAGGCATTTTTCAGGAAATCTCTCCTCTCGACGATTCCAGGTCCTGCTGACTACAATTTCGCGAGTCTTCGGCGATCGCAGCGCCCGGTTCCGGCCCGGGACTAACCGCGAAAGAGACTTTCGTGAAGCATGTGAAAAGCATAGTAAGAGTGGAGGCAGGCCGATGATTCATCATAAAAACTTTACCAGCTTTGTTCTTCGGATCATTCTTGAGGCATTAGTTACATCAATGTTCAAGAGAATACAACTAACGCAGAACTCAACAACATGGTGCAGGATTTATAAGATCATTATTCAAGATGGAAGCTGTGTTTTTTTTTCCACTCCTCATCTGGTGTGGCCTTTGGTATTGTATAACGGTGCGACATTTCGACTTTTACAAGCAAAAGATAGATGACCACTCGGCGCATCAATTACAAGAATGTTCCTGCTTTATACTTGAGTTTATATCTTCGTTTGAGTTCTAGCCCATTTGAAAAAATTGGGGTTGATTTTTTTTTGAAATATGGCCAAAAGCTTGCACCTTCGAACCTCTTCTATGCCCTTACGGATGGTCCTGAGGCTCAAACCGGGTAACTCCCGCACCCGCAGTATTTAATCCCAGCCATCGCCGCGTCCTATTGGATTTTTTTTCTTCTTTGTGCGGCGCCAGAACTTATACCGTGTTGCTTGTCTGTTCACGATATCCCTACGAGTTGGCGAGTGTCAAGTTCTGGTCTGAACAACATCCAGTGATGGAGAACGACCATCTTAACGCCCTTTCATGAATTTGGCTAACGCAGCCGGTAGTTCTGCTATCGTCTGCATGGAGATACATGAGGGCTGGCAGGTCAGACATTTTTTTTATGTAGAATTGCTCCGTAATATTGCAGGTTCGTGCTTCGAGCTTTGGAAACCGGAGGATCACCGTTTTGATTGAAAGCCCTGAGTCAGTGGCACAAAACAACATAAGTAAGCCTCCCATCAAAGCTCGATTGGTTCAACCATTTCTATTTGCTTCCAAATTTCATATCCGTGGAACTTTATGAGTGACTTCGGCGCAGCCTTTGGAAGCACACTTGGAGAAATGGATGGCTAATCCAAAGAAAAGTGAAGACTTTTGGGGAACAGCGGCAAGTCAATTCGGTTGTTTTGGAAACTCGAGGTAATGCAAGTATCGTGACACCTGGCCTTATATCTCAGTTATTTTATGCGTTGTTTTCCTGACAAAACTTGACTTCCTGCTATAAAACATGCTTTTATTGTAAATTTCATAGTCTCAAACTACTACCCACATAGACAACCAGATAAAGATTTCGCATGTTCCTTCCCGTATACAATAGACTCAGACTCGAGTTGACATCGGACTTCTTCTTAACACTTCTCATACAGATCTTTTCTCCGTCAGGTTCTAGTTCAAACATTCCACCTTAAGCTTCTTTCTTTTTCAACTGCCTTTCTCCTTCAGCTCAACTTCTCTGCACTAGGCACTATACTCAGACCCGACTCGCATGAACGCAATGAAAAGATTGATGGAGATTCCGAGAATCATCGCCATTTTCTGCGCATCATTGAACAGCGAGTCGTCCATGAGAAGAAAGACAAGTGCTACCGCACCAAGAAATGTCCCTAGTAAGAGTCCTAGAAGAAGGTTTTCATTGTGATGTGTGCCTTCCAACTCTGCCGCAGCCCGTTCGGCTAAATTTTGATGACCGCCCGCAGACTCCGGGTCGGTTTCGTCTTGTCTTTGTGTTGTGGGACGTTGTCCCGTATGAGAAGCACTGTTTCCGTTCGTACCCTCGAGCCAGCGCTCCTCGAGCTCCCGCACAAACTGCTGCCTGCGCTCTTCCTCTTCAATATCAGTTACGGCTTCTGCTCCTGAGCTTTGGTTTCCCTCCGGAAAGTATATCTGTTGGAATTGCCTTCTCAAGTCATTTACGTCCAGCGCATTCATACCTTGCAGCAAAAGCCGATCAAACCCAATCACAGGCGCGTCACTCGACTGCTGCTGAGTCTGGCTGTCCGATTCTCTCTCTTGACTCAACTGCTCACGAGTCATTTTTTCGCCGATAAGACAGTGCACATACAACTCCATGGGTTCATTCGGCAGCTCAGATGCCCTTGTCTGTCTCAATTTCGGGTCGAAAATCTCGGTATTGAAGTCTGTCTGGTCATTGAGAATGCGTCCGTTGTATATGAGCCGGAGCCGTTTGCAGCTGGTCGACTCCACTTTGCTGCGAATCATGAGCTTGAGCCAGGATGAGTTTACGAGTCGATTCACGTCGTCGCGCCCGAAGTTTATAGAGATGGGGATATTCAAATCGGGCTGCTCGCCGGCTCCAGCGGAGGCGTCAGAAAATCTGACAATTATATGTATCTTCATTGTGTGTGGGGAACGTGAAGGTGGCTCTGTTGAAGAAGGTGGTGGTTCAGCAGTGGACTCGCGGCTTAGGTCTCTTTCTTTTTTTAGGTGAGGGGCGCGAATTCCCATACTATGTGTTTGAAGCTGATTTTTACTTTGGGCCCACTGGGCCAGCTTTGGCTTCGAATGCCTAAACAGGGATAAAAAAAAGGTGCTCTTCAATCATTGAAAGTACTTTTCAATCATGAATTGAGCCACAAGCCCTTGAATCTAAGGGTTACTAGAGTATACAACTACAAGGATGATACAAACCATGCTTGACAGAAATCAAGCTTCGTTCCTCATGGCCCAATGGTCAAGGCGTCTGGCTACGAAAGTAACCACTTCTGTTGGAACCAGAAGATTCCAGGTTCGACTCCTGGTGGGGAAGCTATTTTTTGTTTTCAAACAAATCATCCAAGAAACTTTTTGCCAGAGTATTTCCTATGAGTTCTAGCATGACTTTTTTTTCTTATTGCTCATCTTCAAATTTAAACATTTCTTTCTTATGCGTTAAGAGTTGTGCGAATAGAGGAACCAAAGGGATATCCTCCTTACCCAGCCTCTAATGGCAAGATCTGTAAACGCACTGTTCAACTGCTCACGCAAAAAAAAAAATAGCAGATGTTAAAAAATAGATTTCTTAGTATCTGTAGTGCGTCTTATGGTCTGATGACATAAGTCGGCTTCTTAGCGCATCTGACTTAGGCGCACTGTTTTCTATGAGTCGGGCCCAGTCTCGCAGGCATGTAGGCAGTTTAGTATGAGGCCTAGATTCAATCTAGTTCAGTGCCTTCTCCACCACCAATTCACCCAGCAAAAGTCAACTTGACCCACGAAAATTCCCCACACAATGCTTCCAGACCCCATAAACATCAAAAAGTGGATCGAAGAAAACTCGCATTTGCTCCAGCCACCCGTCAACAATTTTTGCCTTCATAGAGGTGGGTCTACGGTGATGATTGTAGGAGGCCCTAATGAAAGGACGGACTACCATATAAACCAGACACCCGAGTATTTCCACCAACTCAAAGGGCATATGTGCTTGAGAGTAGTCGACGAGGGCCAGTTCAGAGATGTGATTATCGACGAGGGCGACTCGTTCTTATTGCCTGGAAACGTGCCCCATAATCCAGTCAGATTTGCAGATTCCATTGGTCTCGTTGTCGAGCAGGACCGGCCCGAGGGTGTCAACGACAAAATCAGGTGGTATTGTCACAAATGTAAGGAGATCGTTCATGAGATCGAGTTCTACTGCTCCGATTTGGGAACACAAGTGAAAAGTGCGATTCTCTCTTTTGACGGCGATAAGAACGCAAGGACTTGTGATAATTGCGGCACATTGAACTACTCGAAGCCACAGTGAGGCACATTATAAGCGACCGGAAAGGCACGAGGGGAGGATCAATCACTAATGGAACGGCACAGTGTATAATAGGGCACAGGTGGTCTATGGAGGGAAAATTTGGGGTTAATTGTGAGGATGTGTGAAAGGCAAACAAGATAGTTGGCCTAAAAAAGTAAGAAAGGGAAATCTAGAAGGAGTCACTTTGTAGAGGAGTCAAGAGATGTAATGAGGCATCAGTTTTTTGATGAAAGGACATCGACTCTAAAACGGTAGATGAAAGAGAAACACAAGGCTCACCAAATGTGGTAATGCAAACTGCGTCAAAACTTGATATCTATACATAGCAGGCATGCCTAGTCTATTCTAGCTTTTTCTGCTGAGCGTAAAGATGCTCGCCTTTCTCAAACACCCAATCCACCGCATGCTCTACAGGCTCATCAAAAATATATGGCAACAAAGGAACAATTCCCAAACCAACGGCCACTGGCCCATACGTACGAAGCTGTTTGACCTTGCTGTTTTTGAAAAGCATGGACGAGTAACGGACCGCAGAATGGATCGTAAACGCAGGAAGAGCCATCGACGCCAAGCCCTGAAATATACCCCGCTTGACAAACATCACGCGCCAGTCGGACTCAGCCAAGTTTCCGCTGACCTCTTTTTCATACAATGCCGCAGCCTTAGGGTCTGCCACAGGCGCAGAATTCCATGGTTTCAAGCCTGGAGTGAAGCGGCCCTCAGACTTCATTTTCACTTTCCACGACGCGTACGAGCAGTCGCCTAGGAGGTACGCCCATGACACACCGTACCCAAGAGTAACAAGCACGGGATGGGCTACGGGACGAAAGCTCTCGCCGATGTCTGAAGTGTAGGCCACGTATCTATGAGAGGCAAGAAGAATCGTGCGCAATCTATTGGCGTACGCAGCATATCTCAAGTTACCTTCTTCCTGAAGAGAATCCTGGTTCGCCACAGTACCGGAGGCTTGAATTGATGGTGATTTAGACGAGTCCATTTTTTATATTGCAGAATAAATAGGAAAAAAATCGAATGGGTGGATGGACTAAATGGGCTGGATGAGGCACTTATTTGGGATGTAAACGGGTATGGGTGGCTTCACAGGACTGTAGGTCGGGGCCGAGGCATACATGAGAGCGCGAAGTCTCCAATTAACGCGAGTGAGACTCAATGAGTTCGCAATGCAGCAAAATAGTTAAGAGGCCCGACAATCACGAAGAATTATAAATGAGGGAATGAGAAAGGAAGGAATGAAGAATGAAAGAAAATATCAAGTTGAATCAGAGCCATAAGGGAATCAAAAATATAAAAACAAAAATTCAACAAAACGAAAAAGTGGTTCGAGGTTTATGAGATGGATGGCAGAATTCTTTCGGCGGCAAACGCAGGTATATTGGCCTACAGAGCCTGGGTGGCACTTTCGCATAGGTGCGTAAATAGTCAAAAATTAGCTTGCTATTCGTTCATTGAGACTTGCCGCCATTCAAGGCAAGACTGCCCACAAAGATGAAGCTGATCTTGATCGATGTGGACTACAAAACTTATGTTCTATTCTTTCTTCTGGTTTTTTGTTTTTGAAAAAAAGTAGATGTACGGAAGGTTCCGGTGGTCGGAGCCAAGGTCATGTACTATAGAATTCTCAACACACTTCGAGAAGAATCTTGAAAGGCCAAGGTGCGAGCGCAGATTCAATTGAGTTTGTGCAGCATATTTTGTTATTCAGCTTGACCAATATACTAGCGAGACCTTTGTATTTACTTCCATTTTGTATCGAATTTTTAACAGGCACCTGATGAGCGAGATATACTCCACATGCGTCCTGATAGAAGATTGGAGAGCATTTCGAAATGTATATTAGCCTACCTCAGCTAATGAAAAAATGATCATCGACCGAATACAAGTCAAAAATAAAAGAATTTAATTAAGTCATTTCGATTTGTATTGGAGGCGACACCATATGGCAACACGTAAGCAGGGCTGCCCCGGCAGTGAGCATTGCCCCAAGATATTTAATTAGTGTCACAATATTGACAACGCTTTTTAATATTAAGGTAAGAAATTTTCAATTTATTGGTTTTTGTGGTCATGGAAGGGTGGAAATTCGTGACAGAATTGAGTGGTCACGCATGAGGGCTTGTGTTTTCTCGTGAGAGCCTATAATCAGAGAAGACTTGCTCCGAAGAATGAAGTATATTATAGAACCTCTGATGCAGCATTCAACTCAAATATTTTGGTCACTGGTGAAAGATCTGTAGCTACAAGAACATGTAATAGACGAAGCAAGATTGTCGCTTACATCTTATGCAACCTCATGATGACGAAGATGCATATTCAAAAATATAAAAGTTTCCAATAATGTGCTTGACTAAATTTGTGTGCTTTCTAAGACTCACCCTGCTCCCTTCGCGTGCGGTTTTCTAAAGTCGAGGTCGTATTTGAATATTGCCAGCAATATGTTAATTTTACACACATTGCCTCAAGAAGCTCCTTTCTTTATTTTCATTCTTTTTTGAATTACGAGGGCTTGAGAACCTAGAACAACAACCATGCATTCAGAAGTGAAGTTTCCTCCCATCTTCACGAGTCCGAATTTTATAGTGTTTCTTCCAAATGCATGTGATGCAACCTTTCGTCGATTTCTCAGGGTAAAGTGTCGTTTTGAGCACTCCAATATCCAGAAGAACTGATATTTTCGGCAGATTTGTTTTCCCCCAGAGCTTGCTCCTAGTAAATGTCGCAAGCGCAGTCTCTCAGAGCTTCCATCTGTTCAATCGAAGCTAGACATACTCCCAGCAGCTCAAACTCGTTGACTTTGGTGATTGTGCTCTGTGCATCTTCGTTTTGCTCTTCAAGTCGCCGTTCAGAGCTCATCTGGCGAGATCTTTCCACCAAAAATACGTCCTTGCATTTCAATAAGCCGTGCAAGTAGAAGGTTCAAGTACAGGGAGAGTCTGGATGCATGTTCCTCCGACCATTGTTCGGTATGGCACTCGCGATACTAAGATCAGCCAAGTGTGTGTGGCCCTTATTCGATGGCTTCACGAGATAATTTCTAGTCTCTTTTGCCGCTATCAAATCTTCAATCTTGTCTTCAGGAATATAATAAGCTTCCTGTTAAAAGGATTTCTCAAGCTCACTCATTGTGCTATGAGCACACCCCCGCTGCCCTTTTAACTCATTGCGCGATATAGTGGCTCTATTGTTTCGAAGAGTGATTCTAATATATCATCTACCTGCTGGTTGGTAGCGTCATTTACTTCGGAACTCTCGAATGCACAGTCGGACAAATAAAGCATGTAAATAATCTTTTATGCATCCACCTCCAAATACCGCCAACCTTTTAAAACGTAGATTCTTGATGGAAGCGAGTACGGGGAGGGGTGAATGTATCAAGTATTTGTCTGCTAATTAACGCTAGGGATGTCGATAAACGCTTACCTGTTTGGATTTTCTCAGGTGGGGTTTGTTCAAACGCTCGTAGGATATGAGATTTGAAAATGCGATCGGGATATTAATGTCCCGAACGCTTTGCACGGCATTCGCCTCGTCTGTCTTGCAGTCAACAAATACTATCCCTAGTCTCACGTTTGCGTGCTTGGTGGCCCTTTGAGGAAATGTGCAATGACCGAATCACACCCGCTATTTGTGCGCATGAACGCAACAGGTGTGCCTTCCCTTATATTGATTTTCCATAACAATGGTATACAATTTGGGCATTGTCTTCGGCCACAGTCCCTTTATAGATATTGCGGTTCGCGACTAGATGAGACACCTTTTCTTCTAGCTTGAATGTCTTTTGTTGCCACGCCGTCAGCATGATATACGACCAAACATTTCTACCCTCGGCAGTCTTGAGATCGTTCATTATGCTACTTCCGTCAAACGAGGCAAATATGTCCGTTACGGTTGCTATGGTGCTCTGCATACGGAGTAGTTCAGCCCACGTCTTGCAAATTTGAGGAAACTGTGTTTCCAACGTCCTGATTGAACTCCCTCCTTCTCCGTTGCTGATCGAGGTGATATGGCTCTGTTATAAGAGCCTCTATATTCGGGTCGGTTGAAGAGTGTTCATGATGCACTCGGTCCTGGTGGCCCCTGAATTGCCCCCACCTGTACCCCACATCCACGTACTTTCGAACACATCATCTTACATGTGCACTCGAAGGAAGACTCTCCAAAACTTCTGGGCCAGTATCATGCAGATGAGGATGTTTCCACGTAAGTTTGACCTTCATGTCGCCATATGCTGCTACGTTTAGCTTTTTATTTTTGTGTTAGAATCTCCTTTTGGAAATTTGATTGTGAATCTGGCTTGACACCCGAGCAAAAGATTTCCGGCTTTTCTCCCAAATCTCTACGTCTTCGTACAGTTCGCTTGTCTGGAACAGGCACGCTTGCAAATTTAGAGACCAGGCCAACCTGCTTTGACTTTCGTTGTTTATTGACACGGTTGATAACGGGCTTTGCTTAAGTCATGTGTTCAACTCTAGTATAGGCAAAGCAATATCGGGACACAGCACTCAATGAGTTAAGTCCGCCACGGTCATATGATGGACAAATATGGCTGCTTTTATCTTATTGTTGTCGGGCATTTTTCAATATCAGAGTGTTTCGCAGCCAAGCGCTATTGAAATCAATTGTGCGCGGAGAAACGATCTATTACTTATAATCTGGAGTGGAAAAACAGCTTGAGTGAAATTTTGGGGGGCTCTCTTGCGGTCTTTGAGGCGAGAATAAGTCTCCGGTCTCACCTTCAGTGCCTGCTATGACTGACGGAGTATACTAGGCATTTCTTATAGAGTCGGTGTGCCGTACGATGCGAGTTGCAACGTTCACATATTGCGTCAGGGCCAGTATTTTTTTCAAAAGAACCATCATATTATAGGACGCCGCGGATACATGTACAGGGAGAACTTTCACCCAGGGCAGTATAGAAGGCGCGAGGAAAAAAGAAAAAAAAAAAACACGACTAATGGTCAGAAATTTGGGGCGTAGCACTTAAATCTTTAGATTTTCGATGTCGCCAAAGCAAAATGATTTTTGCATCGGTGAATAAATTCATGAAAGGGCAGTATCTATCGAAAAGCCTCGGAATATTTGTCGGATGCAATGAAAACGCAAAGTGATTTAAGTGCCAGCGATAATTCTGAATTGCGTGGTAAAATTATCAATTTGAATCGTGTACGCCAATTCGAACACAGATGGCTAACACTATATTCGTGCTGAAAAATCAACAAGAAAAAATTTGACAAGCTTTAGCTCCCCAAACACTTTGATTATTTGGAACCAACCTGTCTCCACAATGCTGTTACAAAATTTTAAGCATGCAACAAAATTCAAACGACTTACTCTCCTTGTCTCAATCATAAAGCAGTCACCGCATACTTTCGAGTCATGACTCGCGCGAAAGGGACATCCTTTTTTCATGTAAAACACTGCCTCGAGGCCATAATTCAGGGATCATCTTCTGAAACAGTTTTCGAAAATGTTGAGACCGTGCCTTTCACAATATTCATACCGGACTTGATCGAATCGGAAAATCCACAATTTATGGATAAATTTTCAATCAAGTACTCTAGTGTTCTGCTTTCCATTAGCCTGATGGCCAAGTGTACCCGAACTCTGGCACTGCTCTTTTGCGCAGTGGTTATCATCAGCCTCTTTTCTCGGGTTCCAGCTGAACAAATCAGGAGCCACAATCTTCCATGATCAGTAAGCTTCACCTGAGTCTACAGCCTGTTGCAGTGACATCAATTGATCGCTCCGCAAGCTGAAAATTATACGGAATCTATTAGTTTTACACCCAGCTGATACAGTTTTAACTCTTAACGATAGATTTTCAAATCCATCACTTTGAACTTGTGCCACAAAATATATATTTTTTTTTTTCAAAGCGTGAGTTTTCCCCATTCCTGATACCTAATAGCCCTGGCTGCTCGCTGGCCCCTCTGCACAAAAATATTCGCGGCCTTCTAAGGCCCTACGGCCCTGAAGCCATGGCCTCCAGACCTGTAAGCTTATACTGGCCGCAGTCCACTACGCGCATGCTGCGGGCACCTGGCCAGGAGCAGCAAGCAAGCCCATGGTGTCTCGGGAATCTCTTCGCAGTCAGTGGTGCACCCAGCTCATTCGGACAAGCGCTAAGGCCACCCGCAATTTTGCATACTCGAGGTGAGGGAATTCCACACTACCCTTGGAAGCAAGCTAATTTGGCCGTGACTCAATTTTGTAAATACTTCAGTGGTGATCTCAGGCAGTGAAAATGAGTGGTGGTTGCGAATTTAGTGACCGCATAATACGTAAAATCACTGATCCAGAAAAAATAAGAGAAAAAAACTCAAGGTCTTTTTTCTTTCATGTATCTCAGTGCTGTAGATTTGTAAGTTCGTTTCTTCGATGGCGACGCTCGACGAGTCAGAGCGAGTGGAAATGGAAGTAGGTGGTGTGGGAAGTGGAGGTAGGAGTGGAAGTCGCATGACGTGATCAGGCCTCGGGCTCGGAGTTTTTTTTTTTTTTTCGCCCTTCCTCCTCTCTGTGCTCGCACTCCGGACCGCGTGGCCCCGGCGCTGGCGTGGTTTCTACTTTCTAAGAACATTCGCCCGCCCACAGCCTGCACACTGGCAATATGTGCTTATGGAGCAGATTGCCCCGGGGTTCGACCTGTCGCAGTGCGCGCGAAGTATATAAGAAGTCCGATCCTCAAGTAGGCCAGTGCTTTTTTTTTCCTCAATTGACTCACATCAATCAAAACACACAAACAACTAATCATCAACAATGGCTATCACTATCGGTATTAACGGATTCGGCAGAATCGGACGTCTCGTCTTGAGAGTTGCTCTTTCCAGAAAGGACATCAAGGTTGTCGCTGTCAACGACCCTTTCATTGCTCCAGAGTACGCTGCTTACATGTTCAAGTACGACTCCACCCACGGTAAGTACACCGGTGAGGTCGACTCCAAGGACGACAAGTTGATCATTGACGGCCAAGAGATCACCGTTTTCGGCGAGAGAGACCCTGCCCAGATCCCTTGGGGTAAGGCTGGTGTCGACTACGTCATTGAGTCCACCGGTGTTTTCACCACCTTGGAGGGTGCCCAGAAGCACATTGACGGTGGTGCCAAGAAGGTCATCATCACCGCCCCATCCTCCGACGCCCCAATGTTCGTCGTTGGTGTCAACCACGAGAAGTACGCCGGCCAGAACATCGTCTCCAACGCCTCCTGTACCACCAACTGTTTGGCTCCATTGGCCAAGGTTATTGACGACGTCTTCGGTATTGAGGAGGGTTTGATGACCACTGTCCACTCTATCACCGCCACCCAGAAGACCGTTGACGGTCCATCCCACAAGGACTGGAGAGGTGGTAGAACCGCTTCCGGTAACATCATCCCATCTTCCACTGGTGCTGCCAAGGCCGTCGGTAAGGTCATCCCAGACTTGAACGGTAAGTTGACCGGTATGTCTTTGAGAGTTCCAACCGTCGACGTTTCCGTCGTTGACTTGACTGTCAGATTGAAGAAAGCTACCTCTTACGAGGAGATTTCCGAGGCCGTCAAGAAGGCTTCTGAGGGTGAGTTGAAGGGTGTCTTGGGCTACACCGAGGACGCTGTTGTCTCCACTGACTTCTTGGGTTCTTCTTACTCCTCCATCTTTGACCAAAAGGCCGGTATCTTGTTGTCCCCAACTTTCGTCAAGTTGATCTCCTGGTACGACAACGAGTACGGTTACTCCACCAGAGTCGTTGACTTGTTGGAGCACGTCGCCAAGAGCGCTTGAATATCCGGCAAGTTGTAAACACCGGGTTCTATAGCTGACTGGTGTCCCTAGTGGAGACCATTTATGTATACAGCAATCTGATGAATTTCTGATCATTTAAGAACTTTAAAGGGTGTTAATGCCCTCCGTAGACGAAGATCTGTAAATTTTCAGACAATGCTTCAATTCCAGGTAAGCAAACGGTTGAATAGTAGTATACAGAAACAATCCAGGATCTGTGCTTGGAGTCCCCCAACCTATTCTGATGCTTACAGCTATAAAATTCAATCGGTTTTCAGCATTTCAGGGAATGCCCGGAGACTCCGGTTTTCAGAACAGTGGCCTGTCGCTCGCCGCGTGAGATGCAGGTCCCTCGGCACGAAATCAACATACCAAACAGAGATCAGATCAGAACGGCATTTTCAGAACCCTTGCCCACATATTGAGCGACCCCGCATCCTTAAAGACGTCTCATTCATATATTAAAATGGACTTTGGCTTTCTACGAGATCGCGGTTTCCGCTTGTACAAGACTAACCAGTTCCCTGTTTTCTCTTTGTCCCATCAAGATTTGATTTCATCTCTTGTAGCCAAATACATCTACACTAGATACATCAAGGCCAGCGATGACTTGATCCCGCGCTACAGAAGTGTAAAAGACGTCAAGGTGAACGTGAGATCAGAAAGATATGAATTAGATGGATTAAGCCTACTTCATCTTTCGATCGAGCAAGGACTGACCATTCAAACATTAGTTTTTATGCAGCAAAGTCAAAAGTCCCTGGCTCTTATGCGCCTGGCCCTGCCACTTTTCCTAGCAGAGGTTTTGGAGAGCCTTGATCTTGAAGTTCCATTGGCTCTCGAGCCATATACCATGACGAATGATTTCATAACGAAATATGTGAATGGATTATCTCTGCTTGTCTCCGAAGATTTTTCAGTTATGGGCCAGGTCGATTTGGCCTTTAGCCCAAAAAAGGCGCTCACGGGGAATTCTTTAAGAACCATTACTGTCTCGTTCACAAAAGAAGATTGCAAGCACATTCTACCTGCGCATGATCAGCCATTGGAAAGTCTTTATTCCTGGCTTGCAAAGACAACCAGTTTGAAATTTGAGAACTTGTGTCTTGTCAGCTTTTCCAGTAGTTTGGTCTCTTTGAAAACAAACACACTTACAATAACAAGTGGCTTAGCTGAAGAAAAAGGTGTGGTAATTCTACTATCTAAGATTGTCGAAAACGTAAATGAAGGAAATTAAGGCATGATGCACAAGACTGACCAGATTATGGTGAGTATCACGAGTAGGAAGCCTGTCCATATGATACCCGTGTGCGACACAGGCGAGGGCTCAAATCTCTGGAAGTTCAAGTTGATGCTTATCATGGTGAATGCCAATGAGAAAAGGAAACCAAAAATAAGCAAGATGATCACCATGAAGTTGTCGAAAACATTGAACCTAGCCCCATCCCCAACTAGATCAAATAGCGAGAAAAGAATCCCGATATTTATGCCAGAAATGAATATCGAGCTAAAGCAGAGCGAGAAGTAAAGAAGCGAGAGCACGTAGTCGTAGTCGCGCACGAGTTTGATCTGGTAGTCATTTGTTTTGTCGAGAAAGGTGGCGTCCTCGTTGATCGAATCATAAAAGTACTCTTGTGTGTGTTTGTCAGGATGACTTGGCGAATGCTCACGATATACTTTAACAGACTCCCTATTGCTTGTGATTCCAAGAACTTTCTTTGTTTTGTACTTGAAGCGGATGAACGAGAGCACAATGTTATTCAAAAGATTGTTTTCAAGGTCGTTCGTGAGACTGAGGTAGGCAATGTAGCTGTCCTCATTGCCATCTTCGTCATACTGCTCCAAATCAGTCAATTTCGTCAAGTGGTAACTCAAAGAACCGCCTTTGAGTGCGGTGTATGGTGTGTAGAACGGATTGGAAGGCTCCTCACCAGGCAATGTAATATTATTGCCGTCATGCGAGGTCGGATTCAGCACAGCCTCGGCGTCCTTAAGAGACTTGTAAGACATCTGTCTATTCAATATGATGCGGCTTTTATCCTGGATGATAGACCCGTCGACATCGTGCTGGCTGTTGATGGCCTCGATGTTCTCGTAGCTTTTGAACAAGTTGATATTGAGGAGAAGTGAATAATGGTTGTTTTGCTTGACTGGGATCACGTTGAAGTAACACGAGCGCATGTAGTCAAACATGCTGAGATCCTTGAAAAGTTGTACGGACGTCATGTGCAAGAAATTTTGAATCTTTATCGGAAGCTTCTTCAAAGTTATTGCACGGAATCTGTTCTGGAGCACATTTCCATGTGTTTCAGTTGAGAGAGAGTCCTCGAAATTGTGCAAGGTAGAGTCGTTTGAGTAGATGCTAAACGTATTGAATGGAAAAGGATCCATCTCTGAAATGTCAAATGAGACGTTGCTCTGCACATGGCTTGAAGTGTAGATATGCTCGTCAAGCGTCATATAGAAACTGTCTTCGAAAACCCTGGTTTCATCTAAGGAGGGAGCGGTCGATTGAAAGTCTACAGATATGGGCGAGATCGAGAGTTCACTATGCGGATTTTTGGGCGGCGCCTGGTCTCGACGGCCTCCTTTGTGCAAAAAGTATCGCGTCCGGTCCATGACTATGCGAAGAGACGGCGTGGTCTCGCTTTGCACCAAGTACGCGACAGCCAATTTTGTCATATAGGATAGACTCTCATCCTGTAAGTACGTGGAGATGTTGGTCTCGACCCGGGCCCGCTGAGCGGAGCTTGTGCCTTGGTCCAAGTAAGTGAGGATGCTGTTGACCACGGTATTTGGAAGACAGCAATATGAGTATTTGCGAAGCCCGCCAGTGTATGCAATGACAGCCGAAACAGACAGATTCTCATAGGAAACAATCCACGAAGGGCATTCGTCATTGGCATCTTCTGTCAAGTAGATAACCGACACACGGGAGGTTTCTGCCACTTTTGGAATGCTCAAATACACATCCATGCTCAAACTGATATCGTTCCGCGAGGCCACATCGCGCGGGAGAAGGCCATGCAAAGAGAAGTTTTTCTTAAGCGCGGTAATGAGGTCAAAGCGGGCCGTGGAAGCAAAATCCAGGTCTATGCTTGCATCTAAGTTGACGTCGTCAGGCGCTGAATTATTGGAGAAAACCGAGGTTCTGAGCGAGCCAACGGACGTAGTCGAGTGGTTTTTCAGTAACTGGGCCGGTCGCAGGAGGTGCAGTTTCTTGTGAAGAGAGTCATGTAGAAGCCTCGACTCCTGGTCGAGATCCAGCAAGAGATCCAGCAAGTTTTCAGTGAGCGCCTGGGAGTCGAAGTTAGTGAAAGAAGCCCGGTTTGTGTGAAGTGTCTTATTTAACGACGCAATGAACTGAGAGCTGGACTCTGGGTCTGGATAATGCTTTGCAAGCTTCTTAAAAATCTTCTTGACCGCGAGTTTCTGCACCAATATGAACTTATTGAGCTTGCGGAGTTCGATGGAGACCTCATTAATACACCTGTAATGGAGCGAATCCAAGCTCTCGAGCTTTTTGATGACAGGCTCGTTGCTTGCCTTTAGCCGAGCGAACTCAGCAGCATCAGTCTTCAACTTGCGGGTCAATTCACCCAGTTTTGTTAGGATGAAAAGATCGACATAGTCGAAGTTCTCAAGAAAGAGCCGCCGAAGTCCGCGAAGATCCTGGCCTGTGTCCTGTGTCATGATCCTGATGTGTTTTTTGAGTTCATTGTAGTCAAGGTTATAGTCCTTCCACTCTGGGATCGAGAGGTGCACCAAGTTCTTGCCGAACTTCATCAATGTGCGGCAAGGTTTGTGGGAGAAGTGATCACTTTAGTAGAAAGAGGGGCTACCAGATACACGCGAAGATGAGGAAATCGCCAGATTTTAAACGCCCCTGGCTTGCATTATCGATCTAGGACCAGGGTTAGTATACGGTCGAAAGTCACGTGGCGTGGGGGATCGCAGTCGAGGGTTCACGATTGCGCAGATATGCCGTTTGCGCAGATCTGCAACTCGGCCTCGCTTATTCCTGCCTTATACAGGCGCCGCAAGCTGCCGGTGTAAAAAGGTGGTTTCAATCGCCGTGGACCCTTTTATCTTGTCCAGAACTCGAATTTGCCTAAAGGAGAACAGCAGCTCTGAGGGCCCTGGAAGCAAATGCTTATGGGCACCATTTGAGAGCATGGTACATGCCAAGAATTAACTCGCTGACTACTAAAAAAAAAAAAGAAACCTGTTCATTATTCGTGTCACTACCTCTATATGTTTAGTCTACGATTAAAAAAAAGGACGGCTCGGCCAAAGTCAAAAAATCCGGCGTTCGGCACATTATAAAAAGTTTATTTTCGTGCCGCAAAAATATGCGAGCTCTGTGACTTTATTTGGGCAACAATTATTGTAGTATTGCATCAGCCACGCTTCACTAGCACAGAAAATCGGGCAAAACCTTTTCTAACGTTTTTATAGCGAAGCATTGGTGAGACGCTCAGGACTGGTGTGGAAAAGAACCACAATTTGAGAAAATAGAGGAGTGAGAAGTAGTGCGGGTGAAAGCGGTCTGGATAACATCATAAGACCAGGGGAAGTGAAGGGACCGATACAAAGCCGTTTACCGTTAGTGACCCTGTCGCATAAAGAAAGCCTTTAAGTTCGCGAAAGAATTGGATTCAATTCACTCGCTGCTTTTTATTACGTCTCGTGTGAGCTCTTGCCTTTCCTGACTCTTGAGATCCAGGGGCCCACGTGGGATGTGCCTCAGAAGCTAATTCGGACTTCGTAAACAGGTCGCGGGTAGCAACCACGCGGCTTATCCCGGGTGCGAAGAGTCGAAGTCGAGTCTGGAAATGAAAAGCCAAGATTGACATATTTGACAGTGTGGTTACACAACTTAACAAGATGAGGATTTTGCTTCATACCTAGCAAAAGCCATTCAGACGCCTGTTCGAAATTGGCCATGGGAAATTTACGTCAGGAGTCAGGCATGCAAGCATGAAGTTGCAATTTGAAAAGTTCCATGATGCGGCTCCAAGCTGGGCCCCTTGGAAAGCCCTCTTTACTTAAAAGCATGTGACAATCAACACCAATTATGAATTAGTGTCCAGGCTCCATGTTCGGGTGGTAACCTGATTACATTTTGGAGATCTTTCATCTTCATCTCTTATCTTTTTGCTTGAAATTCTCTTTTACTTCCTGCAAATCATCGACAGACTTTCCGGAAACTTCGTTTTCTCTTTTCGTTTTTTTTACCTATTTTTTTTTACCTATTTTTTTTTACCTATTTTTTTTTACCTATTTTTTTTTACTTTTTTTCTCTGAGAATCTTGAGTTCCAAAACTGGTCCGTCCGAAACGGTTTGGAGACTCGGCCCTATCTATGTGCACTCGCATCAATAGGAACAGACTCGAAGGAGGGGGTTTTTTTTGTTTGACAAAAAAAATTGTATTCTATTAATCCGCCCGAGTCGACAATTCAAACTTGACATCTTTTATCGTTATGAATTTGATTGTAATGACGTTTGTTCCCGCATAATGCAGAATAACACACGTCACATGAGTTATGGCACATGCGCCACGTGGTCTACTGTACGGCGTTTTGGAAACAAAAAGTAGCTTTCATAGAGATTGCTGTAGAGAATGAATACATTGCATGAGAAAAAAAAGCAAACTATTTTTTGTGGTGATTCCGGGCTTGAAAAGTAAAAAGCTCAGATTATTCCTGAGCTTATTCATAAAACAACAACCATCTGAAATGATGCTGCCTCGAAGCTTAAAACTATCCTCCGATTCTGCTTTTTTTTAGCTTTTCAGACCCCTGGCAACCTCAAATTCTTCGTGTAAAAAGGCTCATGCAATTAATGCTCTTTGTGAACAGGATACAAACGATGTCAAAACACGTCTGTTACCAACATGAAGAGACAGCGATGTGCTCAGATACACAGTTTTATGAAACGATGACAAGCAACAAATACCGAATTACCCCATGTTACCATGTCAGATATGCGGAAGGAGACCAAAGAGCCGACAACGTCGGAGAAGTTCAAGAGACTTTTAAAACGGGAGAGCGTGGCACATATTATCCTCTTCCCGAACTTTGCCTTCGTTTCGTGCCTGAAATATGGTTTGATCCGTGAGTCTCAACAGGACACTTATTGAATGCCAAGAAATTAGGCCTAAGTCAATATAATACAAGCGTCGATGACATTTTAATACAATTTGCTCATGAGAATTTGATGAACAACTGCGATGCTTTTTTTCCGCTGAAATCGAAGCGGTCTCTTACATAAGGTATTGTACACATTTTTGATAACAAAAAAAAATAGCAAGCATGAAACCATGCTGTGGATGGGCGCTTGTGTGACATCATTCAGGCGGATGATACCTAAAGACCCAAACTCGGGTATTGCTCGATCCATGAATTTGCAGAATTCTTGAGATCGGGGGAAGAATTCCCCGCAACCTCAAGGATCATCAAAATGACATATATTCTCTATATTGTACAATAATTGCATTGTCAACGTTGACCCTGAAACGAAGCTATACCGCGTCACCAAAGATTTTAAAAGCCATTGAGAACTTGTAACAATACAACTGTTCCGGCTATTTTGGCCATTTGTTTTTTCAGCACACTGAATTCCATGTTCATTGCGAAAATGTTAAAAGCACAATACAAAAAAATTGTTCCAGTGTTCAGAGTTTTGACTGCTAGAAGAAAAAGTTCAGCAGCGAATCCTATCAAGATAGCTGTTGCAGGCTTCCAGAAAGTGACTTTTGGTTTGAGCACAATCTTAGTTGCTTTGCGTAACATGGATGTCGAGAGTATAGTGTGAAGCCAGCTTGGAATGTATTGGGATACAGCACATGATTTAATGTGAGCCTAAAAAAAAGCTTCTAAAACTTGAGCAATCTCAACAATGTTGTCTTGTTGGGAATGATGTCTATTGTCTGAGCAGTATTTGATTAATACACAAACTATCTTGCATTTTTTGGCAGACCCTCGTTGGTCAAGTGCGGTAGAGATCCCTCTTGATATATGATCAGAATATCCCTCAATAGTCAGACGAAAAGAAGTTTCTTTAAACAAAATATTTAGTCCAATGCGGTTATTCGCTTTCTTATTTGTGTTGCGCTTGCGCAGGCCTGTGATATACTTCGTGCGGGAATTATGTACATTTCCAGGATTCACGGAATTCCGGCTCGTCACAACTTGATTGTGAGTGGAGAAAAGTTGGTCGTTGCCAGTGAGGGCTCAAGATTTGATTTCGATGCAAGAGGATTCATCAAATTGACTGGCACGAGCGAGTATTTGAGTGTCAGTAAAACAGGCCAGCTTATTTTAGTGGATTCACCCGACCATGGTTTTTCAGTGACACCACAAGCGGGATCCAGATCCCAGAAAACATTGTCTTATAATGGATATGCGGCATTTAAGCTTTGCCAAGACAACCTGGTGGCTGTTGAGCATCATAGTGTGAGCGTTCCTGGGGTGATGATAACATATGAAGACATCAACTATGAACGCTAACAGCTAATTTTATTTCTTCATGAGTCTATAAAACGAATTTTTATTAAGAAATTGATCTAAACGCAACTTAGAAATCGTGTCCTTAAACAAGTTAGATACTGGCTTATCTGGAAGACTCAATTGAGGCATTATACCTGAGTCGCTTATAGTCCTACAGGTATTCTTTTTTCGGATGTGAAAGAGTTTTGAATTGAATATTCGCAAATGGAGTTGTGACAAAGGGTCGATTCAAATATTCACAGTTTCTCTTTTGCCCGATTTGTCTGATTTATATGGCATCTGTTTTATCATGGCCGATGCTGATTTTGTAACAAAGAATGGCACAATGTGTTCTTGTGGCCGTTCAACAGTCGAGATAAATTAGTGAGTAGACCTCGAGCTTAGTGATGGAGCCAAAATGTTTCAACCTTTAGAATAGCGCCTTAATTGTCAGTATTCATGGAGTTTCTCGGCCCCGCAAGGGAGCAGTGTCCCAGGCAGTATCCCAGGCAGTATCCCAGGGGGTATCCCAGGGCCGTTCTCACAGGGTGATTAATTTTTGACATTACAGACAAAAAAAAACGGCTCAAGTCCATGGTGCTTCAGACGAAATCTTGGTTTTTGTGAGGCAGCTCACAGATATCTTGAACACACAAGAAAAACCTTGGCCCAGCATTCTCCATGCTTTCCCGTCTCTAACCCAACCCTTTCACCCTTTTTTCCACGGCTTTCAAGCAAATTAGATTTGAAATTCGCACCCAAATGAACGCCAGCAGCGCATATCACGTGGAATGAGATATTTTGCTGGTCCAGGCTTGTTAGCGCATGCTAATGCACGTGACCAAGGCAACGGTACTAACAACAACAACGTGATACAGGCCCGTTCGAGCATGTAATTGAGGACAGAGCGATGAGGGAAGACGAGAAGAGTCTCCTTCTTCAAGGATTCGGTGGTCACTCCAAGCTGGGTCCGTAGTAATTAGTTGCTAAAATACAAATCAAGAATGGAACCGAAGTCGCGTTTTAATAAGGCTCAAGGCGAGACCATCGCGTGACAAATAGCGAGGCCAACAACACGAGCTTCGCACCATCCAACCGGAAGCGATTACCAATTTGAGAAAACTGATTTGGGATTTAGACCCCATTCAGTGCTGCTTGGCAATGGCGAGTTTAAAAAGAGAAAAAAAAGAGTTATAAACCGAATCGAGTACCAATCCTTTGAGAAAAATCAAAATTTCTATGTGCTTTGTGAAAACAAATCTTACCTCACATCGGTCTAATTCTAAAAAACATTTAACCTGTTTTGAGCCGGGCCCTAACTCTTTGCTCCAGTAGTTCGCCCCGCCCTTCTGAATCTCGATATCAAGAGCGCGAGCTCTCACGGCCAATAGGCGCGGCGTGCTTTGGTATTATCCGTGAGCACGTGAGATCACTCAATCTTCCGAAAATTTGCAACTGTGCCATGTGCAGGTTTATCAATGCAAGTATGGGGTTGCCTCTGAGTCAACAAAACAGGCCGACGATCCCATATCTTCTTTTTTTTTGCAAGATCTTCCCTCTGTTTGTTTTTTTCGTCTCTGAGATTATCTTAGTTCCTGTCATTCTACGGCCGAAGAAGTAAACTTTGCTTTTTTGCTGACCTTAGGCTTTGCTTCCATACGCCAGCCTCGCCTCTCAGCACTATCTCGAGATCTCGATCGCATCGCAAAATTGAGATTTACTTGGATTTGCTGAATTTTGCAAAAACAGATTCAAATAAGACTCTCTGATGGTTTCGCAAACTGAAGCCATTGCTGCTGTGGTGGGCCATGTCAACAGCGCTTTTTTCGCCACACAGCCCACAAAAGCAGTGAAGTCTCTGTACGCTCAGTATGTACCAGAATACATTCCACTCATTGATGCCAACGAGCCGTTCTCCTTGGTTGCCAGCTACATTGATGAAAATGCTGTTACTTCCGAATCTGAAGAACCAAAATTAGCCGCCGAACCCCCTATTTCAGTTGCCACAGACTCAGCCACTCTTTTCAGAAACTTGCCTTTCTTGTCCTTGACTGCGTACAGGACGCATGCTGTGGTGGTCCACGTGGAGATCGTTAACTTCGACTACGACATTGTCACAGCCTTGACAGATTCCCACTACACCGTTTTTGTGTCACAGGGGGCTCAGGATGCCTTTTCCGCTGCACAAGCGGCCTACGCGGTGGCTGTTTTGGAACAAAAAGCCGTGTTCCACTTTTACGCTCCATCTTCAAAGCAAGATAGCTTCGACGTGTCCAAGATCGCCATTTCTGCCGAAGTAACCTCAGTTACAGATGCTTTACACCATCACAAAATCAAGCCATTTGCCGTGCTAAATTCCGTGCCTAATGCAAAAGATGCGCTTGTGTTTTTGGGTCAGGTTTCAGGAGAATTTGTGAGTGCTGTTAATTCAGAAAACGCGTTGCTCTTCAGCGTTAATGTGTTTCACCCACTAGATTTGGCCAGTTTGCTCTCTCAGATTCCTGCTTCTGTCGAGACCTTGACTTTCGTCGAGCAATCTTACAAGGTCTCGTCGTTTTCTCCGTTGCTTTTGGAGTTCTTCAAGAACTATTCTTCCCACCAGCATTTGAAAAACTTCAGCAAGGTTGTCGGTGCCAAGTTGGGCCACGTGACCTTAGATAAGACCCAAGCAACTGTTGCCAATTTGTTGGCCAACACCCGGTCTGAATCTCCTCTTCAAAACGTCCTTTTCGGAAAGGTGTCTGAATTATCTACGAAGTCGCACCAACAGAAGTTGAGCGACAAGACAGCAGGCCAGAAGAAGGTATACGAGTTGGAGCAAGCCTACACGAAGGTCTTATCGCAAGTCAACGAAAACTCTGTCGTATTAAATGATTTTTCGGAAGAGACCGTTGGCGGTGCTTCTAATCCTGAGTATGGATTTGGCTCTTTCTTGTTCTCTCAATCCAAGGCTAAGGAGTTATTCGGCGTTGTTTCTTCCGCTGTTCAGAAGAAAGCTTTCAGCTCATTGAACAACGACAAGTTGATTGAGCTTTTGTCCCAATGGTTGGTCAACTTCGGTGAGGGTAAGGCTTTTGACAAGTTGGCCGAGCTCGTCAAGGTCTTGGGTACAGACAACTCACCATCTGCTCAAAGCATTCTTGATTTGCAAGAATACTTGGAGATCAAGTCGAACTGGCTTGTGGGATCCGACGCATGGTCATATGACTTGGGAACCTCCGGTGTGCACAGTGTAATTTCCTCTGGTGAAAATATCAACATGTTGATCATTGACTCCGAGCCTTACTCGGCAAAGAAGCTCAACGCGCTCAGAAAGAAGGACGTGGGGTTGTATGCCATGAACTACGGCAACTGCTACGTGGCCTCCATTGCCATCTACTCTTCGTACACGCAAGTCTTGCAGGCGTTTATTGAGGCCGAGAAGTTCAACGGACCTTCGATCGTGTTAGCGTACTTGCCTTATGAAACTGAGAACTCCGATGTCTTGAGTATCTTGAAGGAAACCAAGTCCGCTGTGGACACCGGATACTGGCCGTTATACAGATACGACCCTACAATCGAAGACGATAGCCTTAGATTCAAGCTTGACTCTTCGTCGTTGAGGACTCAATTGAAGGAGTTTTTGGACCGCGAGAACAAATTGACGCTCTTGGCTCAAAAGAACCCACAGCTTCTGAGAAACTTGACCGCCTCTGCTAACAGTGAAATCAAGAAGCAGCAAAAGCAGGTCGAGGACGAGTCTTTTAAGCAATTGTTGCAAGGTTTATCAGGCCCTCCATTGACAATTGGATTTGCCTCTGATGGTGGAAACGCTGAGGCCGTGGCCAAGAAGATCAACAGACAAGCATTGGGACGTGGGTTGAAGTCTGTTGTTCTTTCTATGGACGAGATTTCAGTGGAGGACTTGCCTGTTGAGACCAACGTCATTTTGGTCACTGCCACTGCCGGACAGGGTGAGATTCCTAACAACGGTAAGGCATTCTGGGACGAGTTGAAGCAATCGCAGGATTTGGATCTTTCGTCGGTCAAGTTTTCTGTCTTTGGTTTGGGTGACTCCAAGTACTGGCCTAGAAAGGAGGACAAGCACTACTACAACAAGCCAGCACAGGACTTGTATGGCAAATTCAAGTTGTACGGTGGTGTCGAGTTGGCCAACTTGGGATTGGGTGACGACCAGGACCCAGATGGATTCAACACTGGGTACGAGGAATGGCTCCCTAAGATCTGGAAAGCCTTGGGAGTCGACAACGTTGAAGGTGTCGAGGAGCCCAAACCTTTAACCAACGAGGACATGAAGATCCAGTCTGACTTCTTGAGAGGTACAATAGCCGACGGTTTGAAGGACGAGTCTACTGGAGCCATCTGTGCCGTTGACCAGCAATTGACCAAGTTTCACGGTATCTACATGCAAGACGACCGTGACATCAGAGACGAGAGAAAGCTGCAGGGTTTAGAGCCTGCTTACGCGTTTATGGTGAGATTGAGATTGCCAGGTGGGTTCGCCACGCCTCAGCAGTACCTCAAGTTGGATGAACTTGCGGACGTTAGAGGAAACGAGACTCTCAAAATCACCACCAGAGCCACTTTCCAGCTCCACGGTATTGTCAAGCACAACATGAAGCCAGCCATCAGAGGCATGAACTCGGTCTTGTTGGACACACTCGCAGCCTGTGGAGACGTCAACAGAAACGTCATGGTTTCTGCTCTTCCAGGGAACGCCAAGGTGCATAGCCAAATTGCCGAAACAGGTACTTTGATTTCCGAGCACTTGTTGCCTCAGACCACAGCATACCACGAGATCTGGTTGGAGGGGGCTGATGAGTCTGACAAGCCCGGTGACAGAGAAGCCTGGGAAAACAGAAAAGACGGGCCAAAAAAGAAGAAGACAATGGTCGCTGGAAATGCCTTGGTCGACTATGAGCCTCAATATGGTCCTACTTATTTACCCAGAAAGTTCAAGATTGTCATCACTGTGCCTCCATACAACGATGTGGACGTGTACGCGCATGACATCGGGTTGATTGCAATCGTGAAGGACAACGAGGTCATTGGCTACAACCTCTGCGCTGGTGGTGGTATGGGATCTACGCACAACAATGTGAAGACCTACCCTAGAACTGGATCTATGATGGGCTTCGTATCGAAGGAGAAGGTGCACATCGCATGTGAAAACATCATGTTGGTGCAAAGAGACAATGGTGACAGAACCAACAGGAAACACGCCAGGTTGAAGTACACCATCGACGACATGGGCGTGGACGTGTTCAAGCGCACTGTGGAGGAGTACTGGGGCGAGAAGTTCGAGGAACCTAGGCCTTTTGAAATTAAGAGCAACATCGACTACTTTGGCTGGGTCAAAGACGAATTGGACTACAACCACTTCACTGCATTCATTGAAAACGGTCGTATCGAAGATACTCCTGAATTGCCTCAAAAGACTGGGTTGAAGAAGATCGCGCAATACTTGCTCGACAACAAATTGTCTGGGGAATTCAGACTCACTGGTAACCAGCATTTGGTTCTTTCCAATATTGAGGACAAGGACTTGCCTGCGGTCAAGGACTTGCTTGCGAAGTACAAGTTGGACAACACAAATTTCAGTGCGTTGAGATTGTCGTCGTCGTCTTGTGTGGCGCTCCCTACTTGTGGTTTGGCCATGGCAGAATCCGAGCGTTATTTGCCGGAGTTGATCACCAAGTTGGAGGAGGCTTTGGAAGAATACGGATTGAGGCACGACTCCGTGGTGATGAGGATGACCGGTTGTCCGAACGGATGTGCTAGACCTTGGGTCGCGGAAGTGGCTTTGGTGGGTAAGGCGCTTGGTGCCTACAACTTGATGTTGGGAGGAGGCCACCACGGACAAAGATTGAACAAAATCTACAGATACTCGATCAAGGAGGACGAGATCCTTGGCATCCTCAAACCTTTATTCAAGAGATGGAGCTTGGAGAGAAACGAGGGCGAGCCTTTCGGTGACTTCTGTATCAGAATCGGTGTCATTCAAGAGACGACCGAGGGCAAATACTTCCATGAGGGGATCCCAGAAGAAGCATAAGCTGGTGTATGCGATTTAACACCAAATAAAATAATAGTTTCGATGTACCGATTACGACGATTGGAACATCACATCATTAATTAGAATTGTATTTAGCACACTTTATAAAAACTATCGATAGAGTCGCGGGACATTGAAGTCGAACAATTCCCTACCGCCTGCAAGCCTGCAAAAGGACATGGAAAAAACTCAAAAACTTCGAAGCGTTTTTGAAAACATTCTGAAAACACCTTGGAAACACCTTGAAAACTCCTTGAACCCTGGAAACGCCTCGGAAATACTTTGGAAACACCTTGAAGTCACTTTGAAAGATCTAGGGAGAAAGATTAAGGCGAATTCTTGTGTTGTCATATAACATTCCATCTCATTTCTCATGGCCAATTAAATCTATGACTTCTCTTGACTCTTCGCAAACTTACTGATTTGTGCTAGTGTGGGCGACGCGTGTCTTTCAGCATCCAACACGCGGGAAATTTGAACCGACCGCACAGTCATACTGACGTTTTTGATTCTTTTGTGGACTTTGCGCTCGGCGTCTCGCGCAGCCTTCTCGACTACTTTTCGAAGATACGTTCCATGTGCTGTCTTGAGAGCCCGAAGTTGGTCAACAAGATCGTCCCTTTGCTGCCTCGTTAGTTGGGGAGCCATGTCATGGGCATATGAAAAGAAGCAAAATAATAGAAGTGGATCAGATGTGACAATGTGACGCGATGCGCAATTATCAAAGACGTGAGAGTTCTGATTCCATTCAGTTGTAGGGGAACAATCCAGTGGTAAAACTGTTGATTATTGAGATTGGTGTTTTCGATGTTGTCGGATCGTCAGAACTAACCTGAGGCTCAAAAAGGGTGAGCTCAGAATGGCCTCAGACTCAGAGGCTAGCACACACGCGACCACAGGCCCTAGGCCTTAGGCCCCAGGCCTCGGGCCCCAGGCACCAGGCCAAATCGCGTTCAACTTTCAAGTCCCACTGGGCGAGCGACCCGGAAATGACGAATAAGGGTAACAAAGTTACACACTAGCGCCACAAATGCTGAGTTTCAGATTCAGAAAAGTAATTGAAACCATTTCAAGAAGCTCCTAGTTTCTTCTAATTTTCTCCAACAGCTAAATTTGCTCGACTTCATTCACCCTTCCGCTTCTGGGCACGGCACGACCACGTCGCCTTTGAGGGCTCAAGCGAGTACTATCTACACTCCACAATACAGTTCTCGGTCACTTAGACACAATTGAATACATCTCTGGCCATAGTTAGAATAGCCATTTCATCCGATTTTGACACACTATTAACATACCTTTCAAGCCCATAAAACACAAGACACAAAATGGGACTCGAGGCAACTATGATCGCTATCGACAGCTCCGAGTTCATGCGGAATGGCGACTTTCTAACCACTCGGTACGACGCACAGATCACTGCCATGGAGTTTGTGTTCCAGAATAAACTCAATTCCAATCCGGAAAACACAGTTGGCTTGTTGTCGTATGGTGGCAATGGCCCGCAGGTCTTGTCGACGTTGACGACCGATTTCGGCAAGATCTTGTCGGGTGCCCATGGCACAAAAGTCAGTGGCGAGACCCACTTTTCCAGTGGCATCCAGGTGGCTGCGTTGGCGTTGAAGCACCGCCAAAACAAGGTCCAGAGCCAGCGGATCATCGCCTTTGTTGGAAGCCCGCTCCGCGAGTCGGAGAAGGACTTAGAGAAGTTGGCCAAGAAGATGAAGAAGAACAACGTGGCCATCGATATCATCAACTTCGGCGAGGAGAGCGTAAACACGTCGAAATTAGAGAAATTCTACGCTGCCGTCAATAACCACGACAATTCTCATTTGGTGACGGTCTCCCCAGGCCCACGCTTATTGTATGAGGTGATTGCTTCGTCGCCTATCTTGGTTGAGGACGGCTTCGATGTAGGAGACTCGGGCGATTTCATGGGTATGGGCGGAATGGACGCCAACGTGGATCCAGACTTGGCTTTGGCCTTGCGTTTATCGTTAGAAGAGGAGAAGCAAAGACAGGAAAGAGAGGCCGCAGAGGCAGAGGCAGAGTCCAAGACCGGAGATTTAAGTAAAATTGACGAGGAAGCGGACGATAGGAAGGACGACGCGAAGCCAGGAAATGCTAGCTAAGTGGGTTAATAGATCGTGGCATATTCGACATCCAAATCTCGGCTCAGTTGTGATTTGTAAGTACTGAAAATTGGCCCAATCTGGTGTCAATGATTGTAGTCAGCCGTACTGGCTGTGACTTGGGAATGCCGAGGCGAAAATTTTTCATTTGGCTTTTCATTTTGAATTGAAGAGGATCAAAAGCAAAATCTCGTATCTTATTTCACTTACTGGTCAATTGGCCTTGGAGTCGCTTCTAGAAGATGTGGCCGTCCTCTCGCGGCTCGAGGCTGCGACCACAGATGAATGGGTGCGAAAAACAATGAGATTAGTATTTGTACTACCTCTCATGGCTCACACATCCACCAGTAAATACGCCGAGCCACCTTCAAAGAACCATTACAGTACCAAATGCTTATTGCACTGAATATGGGGATTCAAAGACTGGTCACAAAAACACTTCTTTTACCGGAATATCTGGAGGCCTCCTATATTCCCATTACGAAGACCGTCGCTCAGTTTCTTGACAGCTACTCGAAAGTATGTTCTATTATTCCCATTTTGTTTTTGAAAATTTCCTCTAGTCTTGTTCTGGTTTCCAGCATTCTGTCCAACCTGTTTAGACAGCTCGGTACATTTCACCGATTACCACTCATGATTACTAACACTAGGGTGACAAGAATCTCACTGAGCTTCCCTGTCCTACCTGCCTCAAAATAAATGGATTTCTCGCGCCTCCTGATTGCTATCGCGAAGGCCTCCGCTTAGGAGTCGTCGAAAGGTACTTGAAGTTGGACCACTGGCAGAATCGGGTGATTTTTCAGCACATCTCGTCCCAGATCCGCCGTTCCGTAGGGGGCTTCGGCATCAGTGTCTCTTTGATCCATCGACAAACCACTTACGTGAAGTTTGAGTCGAAACTAGAGTTCAAAGAGCTACCCCGCGTGGTACTGCTAGATGCTCATGCTCTCTTATCTAGAGGCGGCCTTGTACTTCTCAACGCTACCAAGGATTGGCGCACAAGTCAGAACCCGCTTGTCACTGGACCCCCCAAGATCCGCTTTTACGCTGGGGTCACCCTCGTGACACATACCGGAGTTGCCATTGGCGTGCTTTCTGTCTTTGATGATGTGCCAAGAGAAGCATTTTCGGCCACGAAGCTTCGCCTGCTTGCAAAAGTCGCCTCTCATTTGATGTCTCTTCTAGACACGCCGCTTGAACGAATTGTCATGTGTGACGAGAAGCTCTTACCCGAAAACCCCAATGCAGGTGACGTCGAGCTAGCGGAATTGTCTTCCCGTTTAGGGAGAGCCACATGCAGCGGCGGACATATGACGATATTCGAGAGGGATGGGTCCGGCAGTTGCTACTCCCACAGCCACATTTTCAAATTGTCACATTATGAAGAACACCGGCAAATCAGCGAGAACCTTATTTCCGATAGCCTCAAGCTCGAGATCCGCCAGGCCTTGAGGCGCGTGAAGACGCTCAAGAGCGCATGTAGATTGATAACAAAGTCGATTGCCAATCATCAACACTTTGATTGTGTCATCGTCATGGAGATCCGGTTCATGGAAAAGCACCGCGTCGCTCGGGCAAACTTACCAGACAACATTACTCATCCGAGCCAAGGGATACCACAAAGATTACAAAAACTGATTATTGCCAAGTCCAAGTTCAATTCTGAGCGCTGTAAGGTCCGTGTGTTGGCTTCCAGTATCCCGGAGTACGACCTATCCACCACTGATCATAGAATATGGCAAGAGGCTTTTGCAAGTGAGTGTGGGTGTGAGATCATCGGCGCTAACGGCTCCACCATCTATAATTCCGGAATTATCATGCCGTTTTTCGTCTCAAAGCCTAACTTCATCAAAAAAATGCGGAGAAAACCCGGCGACGACACTGTGGAGATATACTTGCGGTCGGGTGGCTACTTGATCGGAGCCTTCAACAAGACAAGCAACAGAAGCTGTATTACCCCGAATCTCGTGTCGAAAGTGTACGATCAAATCAAGATAGCACGTATGATATACTTAAATAAATAGCTGCTTCTTGAATCTCACATTCCCATCTCGCGCATAACAGCAAGCTCCTCGTCGTGGTCGTCTGGAGCTAGGTCCGCAAAATTATCAAAGTCTTCCTCATCTGGGAAGGTGTCATCCTGGGGTTGTGAAGCCTGGCTAGATTCTGGAACTGTCATTCTCAGATTGACTGAGTTATGTTCTGCATTGTTGTCATTTTCCTTCTCTTGCTGATTGTCTTCATTATCGTGGTTGACGTCGTTTGCATCATTTTCATCATCGTCATCGTCATCGTCGTCATCTCCAATAAAAAGGCCATTATTCCTACTCCTCCTAGATAAAATACCCCAATCATCCTCGTCACTTTCATCTGCATTGTTGTTTTCTGGATTCATTCGACTCTCTGTTTCCGAGGCAGCTGCATGATCTATGGAGTTTTCTTGTTCATTACTAGGCGCATCATAGAGATCTGCGGTAGTGTCATCATCGTTGGCAGCGGTTTCAGGCTCGTCTACAATTATTCCCTTTTCTACTTTCAAGCGACGGATCTCGTTATCCAATAACCCTCTTCGGTACTCACGCATCGGAATCGACTTGTGGTCCCGTAACATCTTGAGGCAGTCGGCAAAAGTTGCTTTGGGGAAAAGCCCATGACACCAGAGTTGGTAGAACAGCAAGACTTTTTGAAGGTTTTCCACCTCAGATGAAACTTTGAGCTGATGCGCTGCACTTTTTGAAAGCTTCTGTTTCGAGACTTTGCTGGTGTAGGCCTGGTCGCTCTTTCGAAGTGCTTTCAGTACTTTAGTGTAATTGTTTCTGATTTGTGGGAGACCTCTATTGTTTTCAAAGAGAAGCCCATCAGTGATTTTCGCAATCCGAGAAACACGGCCGAGCTTGAGTGGTTGGTCGAGACCCAAATTATCATTGTCGCTATCCATGTCGAGAGTTTGTCGTGATAATGTATAAATTGGGTTTTGAGGTGTTTGGGGTTTTGAAGAAGACGCGTCGCGACTGGTGCAGCGCCGTTCGATCTCAAAATGAGTTAAGCAGAGGGCCAAACAGTTGAAACTAATCCCCGAGAAATCTTCATCTGCTGGCTAAAAGTTAGATTTACTATAGTGTAAGTCGACCCATGGAAGCTCAGAGTAAATCGACTCATGGAAGCCGGAATCCACTATGGCAATTTCTGTCCGAAAACCGTGGCAAATTACTTGCTTCGGTCGATACCAAAACTTATTATTTTTTTTACTATTCCTCTTTTCGCGTTGCGAAATAGTTGTAGATCTGCCACCATTGATGGAAGCATTAGTAGGGAAGGCACCTTTCGAAGCGCATGTTTCGATTGCTATTGATGATAATGAAATAACGATAAGTGAGCAAGACTCCTCAAGATTCATGCCTGGGGCTTTCGGGTTGGATTAGTGGCCTACTGTAGGTTTTTTTTTATATTCATAGTTTTACTAGCAAAGAATCGAGTGAGAAACGCCCCCAAATTAACGCCTAATAATAAAATGAACCTTCAAAAGAAAAAAAAAAAAAACAAAGATATTGATTATTGATATTGATTACCTATTATAGGTTTTTCTAATTATTTAGTTTTTGTTATGCAAGGGCCGAGGGAGAGAAGTCCCTGAGTAACGCCCTATAATACGATGAATCTTTGAAAAAAAAAAAAAAAGATTAGTATCATAAAGTATTGTTGTTACTTAAATTGAGCTTTATAAAGTTTGACGCAAACACATTTTTCCCTAGAAAAGTGATTTCTTTATCTACATTTTGGGAACTGTTCAGGAAGATAAGCCCTCCCGTTCATGTCAAGTCAGCTGAGCCGCACGAGACGATCTTCCGAACTCAGGGTTTTTTTGTTTTGCAAAACAAGATATCGAAATGCAACACACATCTAAAGGCTCAAGTCATTGAAAGAGCTGCCAATTTCGAAAAATTTAAATTTTAATTAAACCAAAAAAAAAATTCATCGTTTGTGGGTCTTGAGTGTAGAGCATACTGCACCCGCTTGTCCTTCTTCATAACTGGCCGCGACTGCAGGAGCCAGCCACTTCCCAGACATTGAAATTTCAAAGAAGGAGACTGCTTAGCACCCAATTGAATCTTATCACATAGTCTCCAAGATACTTGAATTAATCTTTGTTTGAAATCAGTATCCTTTTTCTCACATGGCTGCAAAAATTTCAAAGACCAGCTCTTTGTATTGATACCCCCACGAGATCCTAAATCCAAGATCTAGCACTGCTTATATATATCCGAGATGTTCGGTCTACGACCATTGGTCTCCGTATTCACATTTTGGTGGCCCCTACTAATCTCTTTCAAAGCCCTACAGACGCCTGGTGAAAACATACAGTTTTTGCTAGTGTATTGGCTTTTCTATGCTGGGATCTCGGGCGTTCAGCATCAGATGCTCAGCGTGAATATTCCATTTTCTTCCCTCATTAATTTTGCAGGAGATGTCCTCCAAATCTGGATGTTTTACTCTCACGGATGTTTGGTGGTCTTACACTACTACATTCCAGCATCCACAGGGGCGACTGTCATCTCCATAGCGGAGTCTTTGGACCACAAAGTCATCGATCCGATCGTAACGATGGCATGGGTACGGAACCCGATTTTGCAAACTTTCCTCAAGACGCGGTCCTCCAGCATCCCCCTTCTCGACGACTTTCTCTTGTTCAACCAAAGCTTATGCGAACATCACGCGCTGCTGCCCGAAAGACTCCTGTTTCTACAATTTAGCCTCGAGTATTTTTGCTACATTGATCACGAGAGCGAGTTGCGGGCTCGGTACTTACAGTCACGTGGTGTATTCGCCCGAATCAGCTCTTCATTATCTATCCCAAAACAAACCTTAGGCCATATTACAGGCCAAGCTTCCAAAAAGTCTCCGAGATCTTCACGACATACTAGTAGGGTTTGCTCAGAAACAGAGAGGACCCGCAATGTTTCGAAGTCCTCGGCAAAAAGTGAGCCTTTGGCTTGGCGATCGGCACCTCAGAGCAGGCTCAATTCGGGCCGCGTCCCGCGAAACGTGAGCTCGCAGGGCCTCGAGTCCATTCACACTAGGTCTATGAATATGTCCCTAGACTCCGGTTCCGCTCCTTTTAAGGCAAGTGAAATTAGACTGGACGAATTCCAGGGTTCAAGTAAAGCGTTCAGGGTATCTTCCATGCCCGTGGCAGGAAGAGAACTCAAGAATGCACCAGGTCACGTGACCCGCTTAGTCAGTGAAAGACTTCACCATGCTGACCACTCCAGTGCTGGGCCTCCTAGCGGCGTGTCTGCGATTTACGTCAAGAAAAGGGCCCGCGCCCGCGCCCGTGCCTCGAGTTTTTCGCGGGCCAATCCTCCATACCCGATAACCTGATCGTTATAATTTGGCGCCAAAATTAATCTAGAAGAAAACAAAGACATGCCAATAGAATTCGACAGTCCTTTGAGCCAGTTCGTTTGGCCAGATAAAAAGAATATTGAGAGAGAGAAGAGATCAATCATTATAGCGGAAGAGGCAAGAAAAAAGTCAACGAACCAAGCTTTCAGCCTTCATCAATTGCATTAAAAAGTATTTATGGAATTTACCTTGGGTGGCCTCGCGGGACCTTGACATAGCCTTTACCTTCACCACCTGGGGCCTAAACACAGAACTGGGGCGCGCGCCTTTCAATTAACTGCTCAACCACGCCCCAGATCTGGTTTCACTTTTCCATGACATGTATTTGGCAGAGTATCTACCGAGACTACAGCAGATCTCCGTGTCAGTGGAAATTCCGGAAACGCATAATGTCATAGTGAGTCTGGCCATCAAAGGCGCAAACCTTTTGCTTAACACTGCTGCGAAAAATACAGCGGAAGGTCCTGAGACCTGTGATGAGATTCAGCATCGAATCTCGCTTCCTGTCAAGTTGAAATCGGCGTTGAGTGGCGCCAAAATCATAAGCCTCGGATGCAAAAACGCAGTGATTTCACTCACTCTCTCGCTCGATGTGCCGGCTTCAATTGGCACGCCAACGCCCTTCACTCAGCTCTCAGGCTCAAATGGCGTCTGGTCCGTGGACGATCTCTTGAAGAAAACTCCTCGGGACGACAACAACGTCAACCAGTTCCAGTTCACATGCGCTCGATGCGACTCTATAGTGGTGGACTCGAATCTGCACAAGTTTGCCGATATGCCCCTGGAGTATTGGCACGAAATGATGGACTTCTGGCATTGTCATAAGCCACACGAGGACCACCATGATCATCACGATAAGAGCTACGACGGAAAGTTAGACCCGAAGCCAGGTTTTGTGCACGTCGGCAGTTCGTACATACTTCTCCCGTTGCAAGAGGGAGTGTGTGCTTGCGACTTTCAACTAGGAAAAATGGATGGCAGTGCGCTAAGGATAAATAAATGGGATCTTCGGCTCCGATACGCAGATAGAACAGAGACTTACCCACCCTACTCGTATGTCTACTTTGCGATTCTAGACCGCGTGAATGCGCTGGGCGCACGCAAGTTTACTGTCAAATCGGCAAAGACGGCAAAGACAGCAATGGCTTATAATATATGGGTGACAAGTGTGGGCCTAGATGTAACTTTATGCGACGCGGAAAACTTATCCGAGTGTCTCAAATTGCTTTACGTCGTTCAGGAAGACGACAAAGACGATGATGTGATTGAGGTGCCGGCCGAGGTTATGGACTCTTTGAAAGAGTTTTTTGCGAAACATACAGCTCTTCTTCCCAAAAGCCACCGACTTGTGGAAATAGCGGAGGGCAAGACGAAGCGCAGGTACGGCATATGCTATTTGTCGCCATGAAGTAAGTCATTTATGGGCAGTAACTCATTCTTTACTATGTGTGTTGCTACAAGAGAATCAAAGCCTGTGTTCGATCACTGTTTTGATGACGGGCACCACTTGTTTTCTGGAGGCAGCGGTATTTTGTTGGTTGAACACCTTGAACGAAACAGCGTTGTTGATTTGGGCCAATTGTTCAGCCACTGTCGTATCCTTATAGAACCGAGGAACCAATTGCAATTCCTCGGCCAAGGAGGCTAGAGTCTCTAGTGACGACTTGTGAGTGCTAAAGCAAAACTCTCGAGTGTATATTTTAGTTACCTTTTGTGAAAAAGACGACGTGATCACAACAGCGTCTAGGTGAAATGTCTTCGTCATCAAACTCAAAGACTCCAACACCTCCGATGCAGAAAATTTACTCAAAATCCAGCTGAGCGATTTTCCAACCGACGAAAACCCGACACTGACAGACTCTCCGGACTTCGCTATGAACTTAAACTGTTTGTAGTCTTTTCTCAAGATATCGTAGAGCGAAAAGCCCTTCAAGTCCTTTTTGGCCGTTTTCAACTCGGCGTACAAATCAGCAAACGGATTAGCCGATTCATTTCCGGATTGAGCAGATGCACTTGGGTCCAGCAAGATTCGCTTATACTCAGCAAACGCCTTGCGGTCTTCTGCCTCCACTTTCAGCTCCATGTTTGAAGTATCAATCAATAAAGGACCAAGCAACAACAGCGCAGCGTCTTTGTCTGTGATTGGCTCAGCGCCTGTATTGAAATGGTTGAACACTAGAACCGAGCACGAGCCAGTGCTTTTAATGATGCGAGGCTTGGCTTCGAGAAAGACGCCTTCGTCAGCATGGTGGTCAATTATGCCAGATACATTGAGCTGCCCCCTTTCATATAATGAGGTCAAGAGCTCGCCTTGTAAATTGCAATGGTCGACCAAAACGACATTAATCTTGGGCTTTGAAACCAGCTTCGTGAATTGTTCTATATCGTCTAGAAAGAAAAGGCACGTGCTGCATATCTCGTGCTTGTTCAAAAGAGCAAGTATATCTTTACGAAGACGGAGCTCTTCACGTGAAATATTCACGAGAGGCAAAAACGGTTCTTCTGAAGGGTGTTTCTGGTGGTGAAAATACGAAAAGGTAATGGCACTAATCACCGAGTCCATGTCCGCTGATTGATTACCGGTGACAAACCGCAATAGCTGCTTGTTAATCTGGCGAGAACGTAAACTCTCCAAAAATGATTTGACAGACATTCTTTGATGACTTGGAGTTATGAAATAGAAGCAAAAGATGGGGACTCTATGGAATTTGAGAAGCCTGATTGTTGAAAAAATCACGAGACAATCAAGATTCAATGGTGCGAAACAAGATCGCAATCGAGGTGGCATGCCTCGTGAAATTATAAAGATGCTCAATCACAAGTAACCACAACGAAAAAGTACAAGAACTAAGTAAAAAGAATCGGAGAGGCAGGCAATAAGAGCCTTATTGTCTTAGTGAGTCAATGTCAACTGCGGGCCAAAGCAAGTGGGAATTTTACGAGAAAAATATGGTGTGAGATAATGCAAGTTCGTACCCGAAGGTCTTACTCCCAGCTTGGGCTAATTTGGTGGCATCACACCATGTATTCTAAATATAATTTTCGTGCTTATAGCAAAACAAATTGAAAAGTTTACAGACACTAGCCTAGGAGACAGGTCGTAAACTAGGAAGTCAATACTTCATCAGCGTAACATTTCTTTTTACTTGGCGAAGTGCAAGACAATGTCATTCCATTCTCTCTTCTTGATCTCTTCTGCGGGTAAGGTGAAGTTACCGTAGGTGAGGAATCTCGTGTACAAGAAGTACCAGACGGTACCCGAGAGAATGATCACGGTCAAGGCTGCAAATTTGGGTTTGTCGATCTCAGAAGGGGCGACTCCTCTGCGAGCCCAAGTGGATCTATTGGTGCAGAGGAACTCGGCAAATCCACCGGTGAACAAAGCAGCAATCAAGTGTGCGGGCAAGTAGTGATGCAAAAACTTCTGTCTGTTCATCAAGAAGAATGGGAAGTAGTGGGCCGCCCAGCCAATGAACAAGAATCCAAGGGTGTTGTACATCTTAGATCTAGCACTAGCACTCAAGAGGTGGTAGTCTCTACGGCTAGTCACCAAGTCGGCAAGAACAAAACCAGCGTAGACAGCGAGGAACCCGACCTGAATCCAGAAACCAACAACGTTACCAATAAAGAAAATTTGCTTTCTCTCGTCATTCTTGTTCCAAAACGAGACACCGGAGAGGGCGAGTGGCCAGGAGTCTGGCTGAGAGGCGTATGGGTGCTCGGAAGACAACTGATTGTTGTGTTGGAACATGAGTCTTTGCAATTCCCACCACTTCTTCAAAAATGGGATCTTGATGAGAGTTTTTGGAATGTAGAAGTTTCTGGCATCGGTTTCGGCCATGCCAATAATGTTCTCGACATTCCAGATGTTGTCGTAGTCAGCAATCCTCTTGTTTCCACTGACCTCCTGCTGGCCCAAAGCCCAATCTGGCAATAACTCATCGTTGTGAGTCCACATAGCAACAACCGTATTGACGTGCACGAACCTGAGTGGGGTAGCACTGGTCTTGACGAGTTTACGGGGAGGCAATTTGTCTCCACCTCCACCCTCGGCCAAACGCAAATAGAAGAGTGTCTCATTGTATCTTGTCTCAGCTGCCTCACCGTGAACAACGACAAACTCCTCATTCGTCGCCTTCAATGGCGAGGCGACATCGTGGGTCAACAAAAAGCCACCGGTTGCCATATGTCTCAAACGGATCGCGTCGTTTGTGTACACACCCTGACCCTTTTGAGCCCCGTTGGAAGGTACGATCTCCCATTGAGAGTTTGCATCCTCGAGAACATTTAAATCCTTGACAGTAGTCACTTGTTGCAAGTTGGACGAGACTCTTCCATTCTCGTAACGCAATGGCCACTTCAAGTCGTGCGAATGCAAAAAGGTCGAGGTGTCTTTATGCTTAATGGTGATAATATCGTAGTAGTTGACGCTCTTGGAGCTTTTAGTCATCTCAGATACTTGTAAGGTCTCTTGGAAGTCTGACGACATGAAAGAGTCACCGGGTCCGGATTTCGAGAGAATCAGGAAATGCAAGTAGAACCAGAACAAGTAGATACAGAAAGGAATGATGATCAAGGAGACCAAGCGAGCAACGAAGTGCTTGGTGAACTCCTCAATCGTGAGACCTTTCTTAATGTCTAACAAAATCCACAATTCGTGGATTACCGCAATGCCGATAGTAAAGTATGTGAACACACCGACGTACTTTGTTGAGATCACACACGACAAACCCACACCAGTCAGAAGCAACCAGGTCCACCACCATTGAGTGAATGGCTGACGGCGGTAGGTGCTGAACTTGGAGTACGAAAGCATAGTGAATGCCACACTCAAGATCAATGTGGCGTCCAAAAGAATCAATCTGGAGTCAAGCACCTGCGCGTTGTCGATAGCAACAAGCGAGGACGACAAAATACATGCAATGACCGAAAATTTGAGGGTCTTCATGGTCAAAAACATCAAGGGCACGACCAAAGATCCCTGGATCGCCAGGAAAACACGGAAGGCAATGTATGGCACTTGATTAGTGATGTAATTGTCGCCAATGTTGTCGAACTTGAACTTCCCATCATAGCCCACCATCCATCCGGCGAAAGCAATGAGCAATTTTGCGAATGGGGGATGCAAGTCAAAGAAATAAGTTCCTTCCAAATAGTAGGAGGCAAATTTACCAAAATGGACTTCGTCAAACACAACTTCCTCGGGGTATCCGATCATTCTGAATCTCAAGAATGTTGCCACGGCTGAGACCATAGCCATAGCTATCCAATAGTGGTGCTCTGGGTCCTTGGCTACAGACACAACATCTTTTTTTTCAACAATAACAGGCTCCTCAACTTGTTCAACCACTGCACTGGCAGAGGCTGAAGAGTTCTTCCCTCTTTTCTTGAGTGTCTGAGACATTTTGCTTAAGAAAGCTGAGGCTCGATGTTCAGCGAATGTGAAGAGAAAAAAGTAATGGAAAGGGAAGAGATTCGCAAGGTCGGATCTTGAATTGAATCCCACTCAGACTTAGGGACTAGTGTACAGTGCTGTACATTTAACGCGTGGCACGCGAACGAACGTTCGGGACACGTCACTTTTTTTTTCCTTTTCATTGCGTCAACTAAAACAAGACGCGCGCGCACGCCTCGAATGGCCACCTTCTTTGGCCTTGAGTGCAAGACGTCTAAGTTATGCCCTTGCAGCTTTGTCGAATCTCGTGCGGCCTTTTTGATTGTTTACGGACCTTCAATTGTGTTTTCTGGACCTTTTTTGGTATCCGCCACGGCCTCTAACTATGGGGATTGACGACGTAGAGTGTAGACGAGACTGCTCGAGCCCTCTAAAGTCTCTTCCATGAGCATCATGCGATGATGAAGCGATTGCTGACAGCGACAGGCTTCCTTGTGAGCGAGTGGATCCCGGGCTGTCGATGCCCCTAATTCCTTCACCTACCCTCGACATAAAATACGCACCGTTTCGTTCTTGTGTGTAATCACGGGGATCCGCCGGGAATTGCCCAGAGGCTAGTCCTAGCGGCGTATTGGCCCTTTGTGCGTTTTGAGTGACACCGGGAATCTCGATCGGTTTTGCTCGCGCAAGCTGTGCGATTTTGAAGCTTTGTTCTTCAAGAACCAATTCGTACTTGGCTTTGACGCTGTTGAGCTCCTTGAGCTTTTGCTCGTATTGCATCTCTCGCAGAAAAAACATGTCTTTGAGCTCAGCCGTTTTCTTGTAAACTTCAGCAGCTGTAGTTTTATGTTGCCCTTCTAGTTCAGACTTCATTGCGTCGAGCTGGTTCATAAGGCCATCATTTTGTTTCTGGAGAAAATTTAGTTGCATTTTAAGGGAAACATTCTTCTTCTCTTGCTCATTAAGGTAAATTGAAGGTGTGTCGCTGGATGTGCCGTTGGGCTCTTCTTGAGGTTTTGACGCAGGTGGCGCATGAGCGCGTTCGGCTAATTTGAGCTGCTTTAGTAATTCGCCAATTTTCTCCGATTTGATATTTGTTTCTGTTTGCAAGCGCCATATTGCCAGCTCTTTATTCTCCATTTCTTTTTGCAACGTGTCGTGTTTTGATCGGAGCTCCTCGATCTCCTCTTGCATTATCTGCACCTTGGACTCCCATCCTTCGATCTCGGCATCTTTTCTTGCCAAAGACTGCTGAGTTGTTGCTTGTAGCTCTTTCATAGACTCTACGAGGCTGTCATAGTTGCCCACGTGATCGGCGGGCTGTTTGACGTGCACCTTTTGCTCGTAAACAGTTTGGTCTTGCTTCAATTTGTTGTATTTGATTTTGAGTTTCAAATAGTTCATCTTGTTGAGATGCTTTAAGTAGCTGGAGAACTCTAATTCGTTTTTCATGAGTAGAAGCTCTCGTTGATAAAAGTCCAATGCACTACCAGCTGGTGATGGTTCCTTAATTCCTTCATAAGACTCGCGATTATCTTCACTGTGTAGCTTTTCATTCTGTAGTTGTTTCGAGAGCACGTCAGAGGCCAAACTTGTTGACCTTTGAAAGTTTTTGGCGGTACCCAGTGCACTCTCGATATTCACAGTTGATTTATTGGAGGCTGCCGCAGCTGATGACGTGAAAAGCTTTTCGTGCGTTGTGTATAATTCTGCTAGCGCATCTTTTGGTCTTGCCTCCGATTGGTCTTTTGCTGTTGACTCCAAAAACGTCCCATCACTTCTAGGAGACCTCAAATTGTTGTTGGTACCGGTACCAGCGAAGTCAACAGCCTTGAACCTGATACCGCCAGAGTCTAGTTCTAGGTGCGTCGCGGCTGGTGCTTGAGTCCCTATATAGGGCTCCAAAACAAGCTTTGTCGGGACTATAGACACGCGTCTATCAATATTTAGCCAATGATTAGGTAAATTAGAGTCCAAAGACATTTTCAGCGGATTCTTGAGCACTTGTGAGTGCTCTCCTTCATGATTGGATAATGACATGCTACCTGAGTTTAACGCATTCTTCTTCAAAGATCTGATCGCGGCTCCGTCGAGAGCTATGTTACTCTCTGACTGTATTTTTTGAAGAAAGTGGTGTGGGAACACGATATCATCTGGAATCGAAAAAATGAGATCTGGGTTCAAAGCAAAGCATTCGAGGAGGACTTCAACTTCTCCAACATCTTGGTCTTTCTTTTTGTCTAAAATCCACTTTATGGGAAATTTGAGCTCTTGAAGGCCCGTCATGCCACTGAGCATGTTAGGATGAAGCATGAGACGGGACGTAATTTTAGACAATTTCGCCTTAAAAGCATTCATGATTTCTTCATCTTTTGAGAATATATCGCGTATCTCTGCCGCTTCTAAAGCAAGGTGTGAAAGCGGATTGTTTTGATAGTAATTCCCTGGTGATTCACAATAGGAAACAAAGTTCAAGGGGAACAATCCGTATAACAACGTAGCAATATACAGCATGTTGAAGCTGCCGTCTGCGTAGATCTGCGTCTGCATGATTGAGGCGGTTTGGTCGCTTTCCGCAACTTCCCACGAGATTACTTCAACGTGCTTTATAGAGAGCTCTGATGCGTATTCTTTCCATAGCAAAAGCCGCGAAAAGATCGCCAAAATCTCGGGCAAATACGTAGATATTTTATGACACACCTTGCCCACAGCCATGAGCAAAATACTTAGACAGCTGCCTAGAAGCGTTTCACTACGATCTAATAAAAGCAGTCGTAGTAAGTCGAGGAAAAACGGCATGTCGAGAATCTTTTGCACCTGCGATACAGTGCTCGAGACAACCTTGGCAGCAAGATTAAGAACCTTGAATCTCAGTCTTGGGCTGACGTAAAACCTGTGAAGAAGAGTGAAAAAGGGTTCCGGATGCTTGAGACCCCATTCGCGAAGCAAAGCCCCAGCATTCCGCTCAATGAATCGAACACGTTCGGCGTGTGTTTGCGAATCTCTTTCTGTGTCCAGCACAGACACCCCGATTCTAGCGTAGGCGTCTTTAGAGCCGCCAATATAGACCTCAAGGATGGACTGCATGACCATTTCTGCGATGACATGCCTCCTCTTCAGTAGCTCAGGGTCAGGGGTCGGAAATATCTGCGAAGTCAAGGAGTTGATAAACGCACGCGCCTGGTTCACATACACAAGGCCAAAACCGGCGCTGTCGACGGCGGGCTGAAGATACGCGCGTAGCCAAAGGTCTACTTGAGCCTCGTTGAGCATAGGCAGAAGACGAGAAAGAAGCTCGAGAAAGAACACCTCACGCGAGACATCCTGAGAGTTCCTCACGTGTATCTCGTGAGCAGCCCGGAGCTCGTCGTTGGCAGTGCTGCTGATCGTGCTGAGTGTGTTGTGGCGCTCTATGTATGCATAGATGACATCATAAAGGGTCTTGATCTGTGGAGAAGGGTGTGATTTCCAGTCTATAGAAGTATCCCAGGAGTCAAAGACAGCCGCGAGCGCTCGTTGGAGCGCACGAGAAGAACCATTCATAAGCAGGCCAAAGGCGGAGATGGTACTTGAGGCTTGACAGTGATGCCCAGCGTGGCTTGTGCTGGTAAAACAGGCTGGGCTTAGTTGCAAATTGCAATCGACCGTTATTCCAAACCGTTGAGGTGTACGGGTTTTAGTACCTGGACATCGCACAGATGCTGCAAGTCTCATTGGAATTTATGACAATACGCAGCCAGGTGCGCTTCGCTGTATGCCGTAAGGTAACATACTAACACAGGTAAATTTATAATTGACTAAATACCGTAGAATTCACGTAGGGAGGAAAAAGCCCAAGATTCTTTATCCTTTTCCTTTAGCGTCCATCGCACGTCGTGTCCGTTACAATTCCGTGC